>QEPC01009666.1:1127813-1145896 GCA_003113815.1 Sphenodon punctatus
GGGGGAGCTAGTGGATCAGAGCAGGGGGGCTGGGAGCCAGGACTCCTGGGTTCTCTTGGGACGGGGGAGCTAGTGGATCAGAGCAGGGGGGCTGGGAGCCAGGACTCCTGGGTGTGGGATGTTTGGGGTTTGGCTTTATTTGGGGGGTATTAGGATGGAGTGAGTTATGCAAGAGGTTGTGGTGTGTTATACAGACAAGGGGCCAATCATCAACAATAACAGTAATTAATTATTATTATTATTATTATTATTATTAATACATTAATATCATCCCAGCATGACAGACTAGGAGTAGGGTTGCTGCCTCGCATAGACTGACTCGGCGATTCTTCTCATAGGCCAGAATGGAGTCTCCGGGATCAAACCCGGAGAAGTGGCAACCCGTAACTAGGGGTGAGAGTGGGGTGTCTGAGACTCAGGACTCCTGGGTTCTCTCCCCAGCCCAGGGAGGGGATTGGGGCCTAGTGGATTAGAACAGGGTGTCAGGGCACTTGGGTTCGCTCCCCATCTGTGGGAAAGAGTGGGGGTCTCTCTGGTTAGGGTGCTAGTTGTCTAGCCTTTGGCGGGTGGGTGAAGGGGTTCTGGTGGGTCAGAGAAGGGGGATGGGATCCAGGATTTCTGGATTAGAGCCAGGGGCGTTGGGAATGACCCTCACTCCTTCCGCCCAGGATTACTGACCCTGCGGTGAGAGTTTGTGGGGGTGAGGCTGTGTTCTGCAGGCCTGGGGGGAGGGGTATGCTTGCTGGGAACTACATTTCCCATCATGCCACTGGGCAGGACCCCACGCCACATATCCCTGTTGATAACAAAGCCCGGCTCGGGAGCCACGAGGTTGGGGGAGGGGTAGTGCTCTGACCACCCCCCACCCTCCCTTCCCTCTGCAAAGGGGTCATGCTCGGGGAGGGATGGAAGGATGGATGATCGGAACTGGGAGGGGGTGTAGTTGCACAGTTGCAGCCCTTGTCCTTTGTGTTGCCCCTCTTCCCCTCCCCTTCCCCGCATTGCTTCCAAATAAGGCAATGCGCGAGGCACACAAGAGGCACCGCCCCCCCGCAGCCAACACGCCTTATTAGGGCATGTAGGGCAACGCACCCCCGCCTGCCTGCTTCCTAGGACAGGCTGGGCGCGCAGGGACAGAATCTAGGGCTCCGGACCCCGAGGCTGTCCCTCTGCTAATGATTTGGAAAGAGAATCCGGGAGTCCCGGCTCCCAGCCCCCCTGCTCTAACCCACTAGCCCTCACTCCTCTCCCAGAGAACCCAGGAGTCCTGGCTCCCAGCTCCCTGCACTAACCCCCACTCCCCTCCCAGGGAACCCAGGAGTCCTGGCTCCCAGCCCCCCTGCTCTCACCCAGAGATCCCCTGCCGGAGAACCCAGGAGTCCTGGCTTCCAACTCCCCCCTGCTCTAACCCACTAGCCCCCACTCCTCTCCCAGGGAACCCAGGAGTCCTGGCTCCCAGCCCCCCTGCTCTAACCCACTAGCCCCCACTCCTCTCCCAGGGAACCCAGGAGTCCTGGCTCCCAGCCCCCCTGCTCTAACCCACTAGCCCCCACTCCTCTCCCAGGGAACCCTGGTTCCCAGCCTCCCTACTCTAACCTGTCCCGCTAGCCTCCCCCGTCCCAGAGCTGGGGACAAAGACACCGCTTGTTTCATCCCAAATCTCAGTTGCTAATGAGTGTCTCCAATCACTGCCTTCCTCCTGACTGCCAGATAGCTCCAAGGGATCAGCCTGAGGCTGGGATTCCCCTCCCCTGGGACAAAGCCCTGCTGTGCTCTGAATGTTGGCAGCTTAAATCCCCACCAGAAACAAGTGACTGGAGATGAATGGGGACAGCGCCACAGCTCTGCCCCGCCTCCCACCCCCATTCTCTCCTTGGCCCTCTGCTGTGTGAAGGCGGCATCTCGCATTTCAATCAACCCTTGTCCAAGGACCCAGAGAAACCACAATGAAACAGCCCCCTGTGCCTCTCATCTCAGAGGGGTTGCATCTGAGCACTGCAATAGGGGTCTTTATAGAAACAGCCCCCTTCCCTTCCCCCCCCCCCCCCAGAGTGGGCTGCATCTCATCTCTGAGCTGGGCAGGGCTGTGTCTCAGCGCCAGGCGAGCATCTCTGGTTGGGGAAGGGGCCAAGGTGGTTGCTGAGCCTGTGTTCGAGATTCTCAGTCCCAGGGGATTAGGAGGATCACTAACCGGATTATCTCCTCTTTGATCAAACTGAGACGCTGCTGGGGGCTGGGGTTGGCCAAGTGCCCTGGCTAAAGGGGAGGCTGTCTGGGCCAGGATTTACCCAGCAGGTGGGGGATCCTAGGCCAATCCTGCTGGGTTTCCTGGGGAGGGTCAGGATCCCTCCTGGTCTAGCCCTGCCCCTTTGCAGCAGCCTCTGGGTCAGCCCAGTGAGTAAGAGATCCCATACATGCAACCACCAATAGCAGGGAGGGGGCAGAATGTACTCCAAAGTGGGGCAGCTGGCAGGCTGTGGAGCACTGAAAGGGGGGGAAGAGGGATAGGAAAGTGCTGATGGGAAACAAGAGCAGGATGATGCTGGCAATTCTAGGCAGGGGAGCCGGATGCTGATCCTAAACAAAACAGTGGAGGAGCTAATCCAGGACTCCCTCCCCTGGGATGTGTCAGCACTGGGCAAGGGTCCCTGTATAAACCGCCCCTGCACACACCCCACCAGACACTGTTGAGAGCTGACCTTGGTAAAGAAAGCTGCTTTACCATTGGGCTGAGGCTGGCGCCTGTGTCTGTATTATGCTTTCAAAGAAATTGCCTCTGGCAGTGCAGAATCACAGCCTGAGTGGGGGAAAATATGAGTTAGCAAATGGGATGGCAGTACCAGGAGCTAGCCAATCAGAAAACTGAGGCAGGGCTGGGGAGCCTTTTCTCTACCGGAGACCACTATAAAAACTAGTGCCAGCTCCAAGGGCGGCAGAGAAGTTGTAGGTGGGGCGCTTAAAGGGTATGCTCAAGAAAAGGAGGGTCCAGATCATGGATCTATGTTATTGATCTCCTTGTGCGCCTGCTCTCATCTCTGTTCCCTTACCCTGAGTTACATTTCCCAGTGCTGTGGGGTAGGAATTATACACCATGGGGCCGGCTCCAGGCAGTGGAAAGGGGCCACACAAAAACTTCCCACGCGCTGCATTTAGCCCCCAGGCCTGCGGTTCCACCTTCTTATTCTAAGGCTCTGTAGCTCTGCGCCACAGCTGCTGAAGGCCGCCCCTACAGGAAAGAAGAGCCCCCGGTATTTTATGAGGGTATTTTTTTTAATCAGATGTGATGTTCAAAACCGATGCAGTGGCATGATGGGGAATGCATTTGCATTCCAAGTTTGCATCATTTGTAGGCTTGAGTTAATTTGTATAATTTATTCTGCTTGAAGAATTTGGGTTTCCTGGTTGCAAAATTTGGGTGTGGAAATTTGCAGACTATACAGAGTCCGGCCTAGAAAGGTACCTGTCTTTGTGAACCTGCGGTCCATGTCATCATTTAGCTAGTGTGCTGAGCAGGGGCACTTAATATATACCCCAGCTCCTCTTACAGACCTTGTGCTTGCTGCTGCCCCCCTGCAAGACCCCTCCCAGAGCAGGTTGCCTCAGCCCCATTCTCTCCCCGGACAGGGCTGGTGCTGCTGCGGATGGGCGGGAAGAGGGCTGGTCAGCAGGGAGAAGGTTTTGGCACCAGTGCCAATCTTTGTCAGACTGAATCCAGCCCTGAGCAAGGTCATGGGGACTGGCAGTATAGCTCCCCAGCCGCTCTGAATATCCCCCACCCCTTTTCAGAGACCAACAAGAGAGAGAATGAACAGGAGTGACTGCTCTGATTTTTCAAGAGTTTTTATTACCAGGTAATACTGAAGCAATGCTGGTTGGCCAGCCCTGAGACCTCTTACTGAACAAGACCAGTCTCCTCTAGTCACTCAGGTTCGCAGACTTGTGGTGCTCTTGGATCCCTTCTTCCATCTGGAACATCTGGTTCCAGTGGTGGCCAGGAGCCGTTTTCACCAACTCCACCTGGGGAGAAGGCTGTGACCTTTTCTATCTGATTTGGAGCTGTCCATCGTCATCCAGGCTTTTGTAACCTTGAAGCTAGATGCCTGCAAGATGCTCTAAGTAGGGCTGCAGCTGGTGTAGAACCCAGCCTTCGACCGGGGTGGGGTTACACTGGTTCTCCAAAGTCTGCACTGGTGTCTGATAGCCTTCCAGGTTCAATTCAAGGTGCTGGTTTTGACCTATAAAGCCCTAAATTGTCTGGGTCCTACCTATCTAGAGGATCGCCTCCTCCCTTATCATGTTCCCTAAGGTCAGCCACGCGCACGCCCTTGCATTCCGTCACTGCACCAAGGTTGTACAACGAGGGCAGGCAAAGAGGGGTGTCATGGGGTTTTGATATCTGGCCCTGACCCGAAATCAAAATTAAAAATAATGAACACTGCACACTCTGTTCAAAGGTTTGCTTATTCCACTCTTAGAGTTGGGTTCCAGACGGCACTGGCAACTCACTCTCTCCAGATATGCGATTTACTCCCCTCAGGATTCCACACGTTTGGCTATCCTATGCTTTTCTACACAAGTCTGAGCGTAACCCTTCTCGTTGGGCACCACTGTCACGGGGTTTGGGGTCCAACACCCCACTTTCCTGGGCTGAGTGACTCAATTTCCCCTCACTTGCAGCCCACCTGAACCAGTTCTCTCTCTGGCTGATTCAGTTCTGCAAAGGGGATAATACTGTTGTCTCCCAAACTCCCAGAACTTCCCGTTTACACACTATCTCTCTGGGTTCGCATGTGCTTGAGGGCACGAGTACTCCGATTGTGATCCCCAATGTTCAACAACCGAAAGCACTTCTTAAGAAAGAAGATAGTTTGAACACGGTATGGCAATTAAAATCAAAAGTAAATAACGCATTCCTAATCCTGACTGGGTGAGTCCCAAGTTAAATCTTACCCTACAGAAAGTCCATACACTTGAATTTGTTCTCAGCCTGATGTTGGGGCTGGGCGCTTTGGGTGAAAACAGACATGACACTAACCACCCTTGGTGGTTATTTATGCATGTTGCAGGGCTGTATTGGTGCCCTATGCAGCCCTGCAACATGCATAAATAACCACCAAGGGTGGTTAGCGTCGTGTCTATTTTCACCCTAGGTCTCTTAGCTGGTAGAAAGCAAAGTTCTCCCCTCAACGCATCGCTTCAGCAAAGCTGGCTGGCAAGCAGGCTCTTGCCCCCCCCCCAGCTTGGTCTCGGACTCAGCGAGTCAGTGGTTGAATTGAATTCCGGTTGCCCTTTGATAGCACAGATCTTCCCTTAAATGCCTTTTCAATCCCTGTGTTTGATTTTCCCACCTGGAGACTTCGTCATCACAGTCATGTCTGCGGAAAGGCAAACAGAAAGACACGCAGATTCATTTGCAACTTCATGGGGCTTCTGTCTAGTGTCTTCAGTGAATACACATCCATCCTTGTCTCTCTCCATTTCCTGGAGTGAGTCTCCATCTCTCAGTTTTACATTCCATGAAGTGAGTTTCCAGTTCTTAACATTACATGCATGTTTAATCTTTACTTTTACATATTTGTTAGACCTCTAGTCCAGTATCTCTTTGTGACAAGGGGTTCTCTCAGTGGCTGCCTCACAGCTGTGGAACTCTCTTCCCCAGAGGTTCGCCAAAGCCCAAGCAGTTTCTGGAGACAGTGGGTGTTAATCATCATCTTTATTTGTATATAGCACTCGGAGCACTTTACATATAAACACAACTTTATAGTTGGCAAAACGTGAACCGGGCTCCCCCTCACTTCCCAGTCCAAGTACGGCTGCAGGGGCGCATCCCTACATCTGCCCACATCCTGGGATTCAGCCCCAACAGGGATTGGTTCTAGCTAGGGCCAGGGCTCTTGGGTGCACTGAAGGTAGATGTAAAAATCACCAGAAAAAGAGCTCCCCCAGAAACCAGGAGGCTACTGCTCTGGACTTATCTTAGCAGAGCAGGGCTGGTGGAGTGGAGAGAGACATTGGCCTGTACTGCTGGGAAAGAGGCCACAGGCCTTACAGGAGACTGGGATCCCTAGATGCAGGGGTGCTTTGGGCAAGTCTTGAAAAGGGCCACTAAGTTGCTTGTGTCCCTGTGAAAGGCAAAGGAAGGCCCAGAAGGGCTGGGAGTGTTAAGGTGTGAGTCATCGCAGGGTGTGGCCCTCTGAGGAATGGCAGCCTTGGAGCTTGACTGGGAGCTCCCTGTAGTGGAAGCAGGCTGGTCAGTGAGTGGGAGATCCAACAGTGGAGAAGCCCAGTCTTGCAAGTAGGGTTGCCATCTATGCAAATTTCGAAGGAACACTTTATAAAAAATACATGTTGCAGGGCAGCAAAGACAGGACAACCTCAATGGTGGGCTCTGGGGTGCCTGGATGGAGGGATGGATCCTAAAACCACTACCCCCTCACAGTCCTGGAGACACCACTTTCTGTGGAGCCACCTTGTTGCAAACGGACTGATTTTAAGTGCAGTGAGTCAAGCTGTGGTTTGGTTCCCTCGTGGCTTCTTCCCTGCACCCCAATTCAGGAAGGACATGTCCCCTTTATCATCCCCCCCAACCAACACATCACTTCCATGTGCGGACAATTGTCCTTTCACACTTGGGTCTAGTCCCCGAATGCCCTACACGTGCTGCACAGACGTGGCTTGGAGACAGATGGGCACTGTGCCTTCTAGGAGTTGGAACAGACCTCGAGGGTCATCTTGTCCAACCCCCTGCTTGGATGCAGAATGACAACAGTTACAACATCCCTGAGAGATGGCTGTCCAACCTCTTTGAAAAACTCCCATCGATGGAGAGCCTACAGCCTCCCTAGGCAACTTATTCCATTGCCAAACATGAACAGCTCTCAGGAAATTTTCCCTGGTATCTAACCAAAGTCTCCCTTCCTGTAATCTGAGCCCACTGTTTCTAGTCCTGCCCCCTGTCGGACTCCTCTTGGGGGCAGTCTTTTAGATCTTTGAAGACTGCCATTATGCCTCCCCTTACTCTTCGCTAAGCTAAACATCTCTGGTTTCTTCAACCTTTCCTCATAAGACTTACTGTTCAGACTTTTTAATCATCTTTGTTACCCTCCTCTGAACTCAATTTTGTCAGTGTTCTTAAAATGAGGTGCCCAAACTGGACACAATGGTCAGAGAACCACGGGCTGGAATAAAGAGAGTCAGGGCAGGATGAGGCCCCTGAAAATTTGGTGGGAGAGTTTGTGCAGGATCAGGGCCCAAGGTCCAGGAAACAGGGTGGGACGGAGGTCCAAGGGTGACGCTGGAGAAACCAAGGTGGCAGGCATAGACAAGGCAGGACTGGACAGACAAGACAAGGTAGAACTAGACATACGGACAGAAAGGACTGCACAAGAGGAGACACAGCTGGCACCAGGCAGAAGTCGCATAGGGGGCACGTCCCAGAAATGCCAGGCCCCATCAAAGCAGATGCCAAGCCCCAGTAACCAGGCAGCCGGACTCACCAGCAGGATCAGAAGAACCAGGTTCTCGGAGGGAAGGTCAGAAGGACCAGCCTAGGTTCAGGGAGTGCAAAGCCAGTCCAAGGTGCATGGTGACAGCCCATAAGGTAGAAAGAAGCCAGCACAACCAGAAGTAATTGATGATCCACTCAAATTCCGGTGACTCCAGGCTGGTCTTATATACAGGGCAGCAGCCAACCAGGAAGCTGGGGGCGTGGAGCAAAGCTACGGAGGGGTGTGGTTTGACCGGCACTGCAGGAAGTCTTGGAGCCAATACCGGGCCCTGGCCAACTGGTGGCGCTGCAGAGCCAGCTGCTGCACCCAAGCTAGGGCCTTGCAATAATACTCCAGTTGCTGTCTGACAAGTGCTGAACAGAGCTGAATTATTATTATCTCCCCTGACTGCTTCTGCTAGCAGAGCCTAGCACTACAGTCGCCTTTTTCTGCAGCCACATACCATTGCTGACTTGTGCTGTTTGTGACCCACCACAGTCCCAAGTTCCTTTTTCCAGGTGCTGCTGCCAATCAAGGGCTCGCCCATCCTAGACTTGTGTCTTTGGTTTTTTTTCCCCTTAAATGCAAGACAATTATCTTGGTTGAATTTCATTTACTAATTTCAGCCCAGATTTCCAGCCGTAATCTCTTCGAGGCGAAGAAAGAGGCTCACAAAACGGAGAGCAGGAGCTGACGCCAGCAGGGAAGAGCCCAGCAAGGGAAGCTGAGGTGCTAGCTCAGCAGAGAGGGGAAAGACGAGCGGGCGAGGGAGGAGAGGCAAAATGGCTGCCCGAGGAGACGTTCCATAGAGAGTTGCCCTCACGGCCAGGAACATGGCAGCAGCAGCTGCAGACTAGCTGAGACAGCCGGGAGTGGGGCTAACGGCTCCAGTGGGCGAGTAAAGAGTGGGCACAGCCGCATGAGATGCCCTGGGGCGGCTACCACACCTGGGGCAGCTGTAAGGCAGTCTGGGTCGCCAGGTGCCCAGGTGCCCCCCCCCCCCGCTGCACGGCAAGGTGAGCAGCTGGGGGAAAGTCTAAGGACGCATCGTGTAGCCGCCTTGCCCCAAGTGGGAGGAGCTTGCCCAAGGCGTGGCAGCCCCTTCTGCCCCACCGCACAGCGAGGCTTGGAGCAGCGGGCACGGTTGCCTCTCACACTCTGATCTATCATGGCCGGGGGCAGGATTTGGGTCGGGCTGGGTAGGAGGCAGGGCAGGACTAGGTGCCTGCTCATCTGGCTGGTGCATTGGCTGGCCCTGGGCCACGGCACGATCTCCGACAGCGGCCCGACCCGGCCCCCCAGCTGCCCCCCCGGGGGGACGGGGGACTGTCTGTCCGTCTCCCCAGGCTGGCCCCGCAGTGTGGTGTAGAGTGGCCTGATATGCCAATTTTAGAGGCTACTTATTGATAAATACAGGTTGCAGGGCTGCACTGGCGCCACTGCAGCCCTGCAACCTGCATTTCTCATAAGTGTCCTCTAAAATTGGCATATCTGTCCGCCCTTGTGTGGCAGCAGTGCGTCTGAGGCCTGCTTTGGGGCAAGGTGCAAATCCAGGACTTGCCCAAGCAACCCGCCACCCAAATTTGTGCTCTCACAGGTACCCCAGCATTAGGGTTCCCACCTATGTATATTTTTCCAGGCTACTTATGAAAAATGCAGGTTGCAGGGCCTGCATTGGTGTGCCCTGCAATATGTATTTTTCATAAGTGGCCTGGCTACATAGGTGGCAACCCTACCCAATGTAGCTGACCATGGGACAGCTCGCTATCGCTGGGCTTGGGGAAACTCTTGGGGGTGCGAGAAATCTGGGTGAGAGAGGATTTGTGAATGGTTATTGCTTTATCGTTACTGTTTTCATTGTGTGTTAACCTTAACCCCCCTGCCCAGTTATTTTTTTAAGTGCTTGCCTGATAAGTGTTCTCTGAACTCCCTGGCCCTAGGTTATTATTATTATTTATTATTTATAGCCCCAGTAATATACCGGGCACTGTACAGTCAGTCGTTATAGACAGATCCCTACCCCAAGGGGCTTACAACCTAAGAGACAAGGGAGAGGCGGACATCGGGAGATGCAAGGATACATTCATGAGTGTAAGAAGATTCAGGTGCACGTGCTTCACTTAGGGTAGTGAAATCCCTGGGTGGGAGTGTCACGGAGAAACATGGGGTCACACACGTGTAACACGGGACTACATGTTTGGTAAATGTGTGGTTTCACATGGATGTAATGTTACTATACATGTACACTATGTAATGTCAAAGGTTCCACATGTTTGTAATGTTAACTCTGAGAACGATAGAACTCAAATTAAAGCTCTGGCACCAGACTACAAGAAATACAGGAAATGCAAACAGATAACAGAAAGTGTATTCAAAACATCTGGCTTGCTAGACAGTCCGGTGGAGATGCAAATTAACTTCCATGTTTACCTGGGTTGGCTACGTGACCCACTATTCCCCAAAGGCGGGAAATCCGAGACAAAGAAAGTTAAATGCTATATAAGGAGAGAGATCCCAGAGGGGAGAGACTTCTTGCAAAAGCCATCTTGAACATCTACATACGAATGGGACCAGCCTGAACAGCAGCAGGCTGGGACAGCAGGAACTGAGAGAGATGATTTTGCTCTTTGCCAAATAAGAAGCCAGTGCCCAGTCATTACCTTATGGCTGAGAAACCAGAACTTATGGACCTTGCTTAGGGTAAGATGAATAACTTAGGAACTCAACAGTATAGGTTAGGAATGCGTTATATTTACCTTTGATTTCTAATTACCACTCTGTTTATGTAATCAATAAAGTTACTTCTTATTTCATAAAGAAGTGGAAAGTGTCTGATATTGGAACACAAGTGAGCTACAAGAGTCCTCAAGCTCTTGCGAACCCAGAGAGTAAAGAGTCTGTAAACAGGAAGGATCGGGCCCTTGGGTGACTAAGGAGTTTCATTGTGGCACATTTGAATTAGCCAGTGAGAGAAACTGATTCAAGAGAACTGTGCGCAAGGGAAACTGCGTCACTCAAACCCGGTAAAGTGGGGGGTGCAGACTCCCAAACCCGTGACAGGGAGTCCCTAATCTGCACCTCTTTGTGCAACAACTTCTCCAGGCTGGAGTCACCGAAGTGCCGGGACTTATTAGGTTACTTGGATACCCGCGTACCCAACCCCCGGAGGTCCCAAGCAACTAAGAGGAAAAAGTAACCTGAGCCCAGGGCTCCTAAAGTCCCTCTGCCGGTGGAGGCAGGAACAGCCTCAAATGGAAGGGTGTCACCCACCTGCCTCCCAAGAGACAGAGATTGGTCACTGTCGGAGACCGGATGCTGGGTTTGATAGACCATTGGTCTGACCGAGAACAGCACCACTGATGTTCTTACGTACCTGAGCCATGTGCCACTTAGGGGGAGACAAGGGGAGGGGTATGTGTTATATAACCTATCAAGGTTTTGTTTTAATTTGCCCTGCAGGGGGCAAGGGACAAACCTTGGGCATCTCAGCATTTCATGTTACCTGAAGAATGTAGCTGTCATGAGATCGCGGGCTACATGTAGACCACGTGTGCAACAAATATGTAAAGGAAAATTTTAAGACAACATGTATATGATCTAAGCTGAGAACTGAAAACTCGCTTCACGTAGGCAGTGTAAACTGAGAACTGCTAAGTCAGTGCAGGAATGAAATTGTGCAGCCAGAAACTGCCTATCACCTTCTAGCAAACAGCCATTGACTTGCCTATGTGCACAGCTCACCTCGGCAAGAAAAGAACCCTGAAAGAGTATTTAAGGAGTGATCCCAAACCATCGGTGGTGGTGGTGGGCGTCCTGAGTATCCTCACAAGGCCATCACATCTAATCAGCAACTGAACCAGCCAGAGAAGGGCTGTACCAAACAAGTTATTATGAGGTAGAGACTGATCTCTTGGAAACTCTAAAGACCAGCTAAGCCTTCCATTGCTTGTTATTGGTTATGTTATTTTAATTGACTGCACTCTGAGTATAATCTATTACGGGATATTGAAAGACGAGAAGAGATCCCTAATATTGGTAGTGCCGCACAAATGCGCGGCTGTACTTTGTGGTTACCTCCGCTGGGGGGAATGGCTAATTATTTAACTTCTACCTGTACTTTTAGAGAAAAGTTATTATTTTTTTCCACCCGGGTCAATGCCCTCCCCTCAAAACTCTATGAGGTTTGTTTGGATGGTACGGCATAGGAGGACTGGCTTTGTCGGTCTGACAGGCTTGCCATTGAATTCACACAGCACATACTGTGCAACCGTCACCTATATGACCAGGTTAGGGCAGAAATTAGTTATCCAATCATGGAACGGTTTCATGGCTAGACTGATTGGGGCCTGATGGAAATATTCTTATGGGACAAATCTAAAGAAATTTCATCTAAAGTTATGAAATATTTTATGTTGGCTTTTAACATTAGGCCGTTGTTCCTGCAGTCAAAATCTTTTTCTCTTGCTACAGTTAATGTCAACTGATTGATGCTTTCTGGTTACCAGTACTCGTCTGCCGGTTTAAATTATGTTATGTTAATTATGTATGTTTACCTGAAATCTGTTAGTAATTTAACTTATTTTTGGTAGGTGAAATTATTCTAATCATTTATCGAATTTAAAGATTATTTTTAAAAGTATAGGATGTATCTTGTTCTGTGCTTTTTTTATGGTTTGGCAAGGGCCTATGGCTACGCTTTATTAAAATTTGAATTTGAGTATAATCTAGCACTGAATGTTTTATTCATGATTTGTTCATTAAATCATGAATGAGCCTAGTGTGGTTAAGTGAAATTCCTAACATTGGTCTGACACAGGGTGATTTCAGACATGACGCTAACCACAATTTAACCACCCTTGGTGGTTATTTATGCATGTTGCAAGGCTGTATTGGTGCCCTATGCAGCCCTGAAACATGCATAAATGACCACCAAGGGTGGTTAAAGGGTGGTTAGCGTCATGTCTGTTTTCACCCACAGTTTGGGTTAATTCTGTGTTTTCAAACGTAGACAGACCTAGAGAGAGAGTCTGTGCTTGGGAAACTCTGAGGCTGAGTCAGTTCTAGGGAGTGAGCTGATCCAGTGAGAGCTGCAAGCCAGGGAAACGGAGTCACAAACACCCTAGAGTTTATTGGCCCCAATCCCATGACAGTAGCACAGAGACTCTAGCTCCGCTGACCCAGCTGGCTAATAAAAGGCAGTAAATGCTGCCCCCTCCCCCTGGCAAAAGATCCCTTTCCTGGGAGCCTGTTTATTCAGGACTCCCTCTCAGGCGAGACCCCTGCCTTTGACGTTTCCCTCCCCTCTACCCGCAAATATGGGGGGGGGGGATCCCCATCTAAATGTTGGCAGCTGTGAGTGCTGTGGAGGGAGGGCTGGATCTCCTGTAGCCTTGGGGAGGGGTCCCCAGGCTGTGAGTCTGTCTTGCTGCCCCATACCATGCTTTCTAGGGCTGGGTACAATACACCAGGGCAGGGGCAGCCAAGACATACATTTCCATCCACCAATGGCCCGAGACGTAGCCCTGCTAAGATGGCCGCTGCGGAGGAGAGGGGGACCGGCACTGCAGGGAGCGTCTCTGGGGGAAGACGGGCTAGGACATCGTGGGGGAAACTGTCTGTGTCTGAAGGGATCCCACGGATCCCCAAGGAGAGCAGGAAGAGCCCAAGCATCATTTCTCTGGGCCCAGGACCAATGTGTAACACAGGCCCCCCGCCACAATCCCACGGCTGCTATTGAGTGTCTCCAGCTCCAGCAAATCTCACAAGATCTGGGCATCCTAGAGATATAGGGAGATAAGTTTGCTCAAGCATCTACAATTTAGCCTCAGTTTTTTCTCTCATGGGGGCTTTGCAACCCGGGCCCCCCTGGACATCCAGGCCCCGATCAAGTGTACCCATCCCGCCCATGTTTGGGTCCTGGGAGCAGGGAGCCGCCAAGAGGCGTCCTAGGCCAGTAGACCACCTTAGGTTGACCCCAGGGAAAAACAGATCAGGTGAACTAGACATCCATCCACCCGTGCCCTGGGATATTTCTGATTGTAGTTTGTTTGCATGTTCTGTTAACGTACGGTCCCCCCAAGAGGTTATTCCCACCAGCAGCTACCCCCAAGCCAGGAAGTGGGGATTACCACAAACCTGGCCACTGGCAAGGGTGAAACCCTGACGCCGCTAAAGTCAATGGCTATTAGGGTGGCCAGATATGCAAATTTTAGAGGACACGTCTGAGAAATACAGGTTGCAGGGCTGCATTGGCGCCAGTGCAGCGTATCTGGCCACCCTAATGGCTATTCCTATTAGCTTCAAAGGGGTCTTGCACTCAGAGTGTGTGAACAGGGTATTATGCATCTCCCCCTTTTTCCTTTCAACTCCCACCACCCCCTGCTCTGTCTCAGAAGGAACTAGGAACGGTTCCCTTGGTTTCTAAACAGGCTAAAAGAGAGGAGACACAAAGGCAAGAAGGGAACACCTATGCACACTGGATGCCTGCTCTGCGACTTGTATTTTTCGTAAGTGTTCCTTAAAAATGTGCATAGGTGGCCACCCTAACCGGAACCCAGGACACACACACACCCCATCTTGTGTTCGGTCTAGACAACGCCTCTCCCCTACAGGTTCTTCCCCTTCTCTCCTCAGCTGCTCATGCCCAGCCACCAGCTTTCTCTACATTGGGTTCTCGTGTGGGGAGCTGCCTCTCTCCCTGCCCCCCACTCCAGGGAGAGGGATGACCCCAACTCTCTAAATGTGAGGTGAGCCCCCCCCCAGCCCCCCTGGTTCTGGGACACAGCTGCTCTGCAGCTCACCAGTGTGGGCCTGTGCCCCTCGCCTGCCCTCCCTATGCATGAAGCTCTTGTGTATTTCAGACTAAGCTGTGTGCGTCTCAGCCGCTGATTCCATGCTTTCCAACATTTAACAGAGAAAAACAGGTATCCTTCATGTCATCCATAACCTGCATAAATTTGCGTATACAGCATGTTTATTAAAATAATAGCCCACTGACTCAGTTTGGGGTTGAGCTGGACAAAAAAGATATCTTTGGGACAGGCTCTGTAGGCCAATAAGTTTGTACGTGCAGAACTGATGGTTCAAGTGGAAACTCAGCCTATTAAAAAGTCAGAATTCCCAAATATGTACAAAGCAGTAAAGTGATATCGTTTATTGGACCAACTCCAGTTGGTGGAGGTATACAAGCGTTTGGACTTCACAGGGTCCTTTGTCAGGCAAGTCTGTGAGGTCTGAAAGCTTGCATATCTCCGTTGGTCCAATAAAAGATATCACTTTACTACTTTGTCTCTATATTTGGAACCAACACGGCAAACCCTATTTTCTCTACAAATATGTGCGCTGACTTTGCCTCTAAAGTTTTCGTTTTAAAGACGCTCAGAGGATCCCAGGTGGAAGCAGTGACACTTCCTTTCAGCAGCTAAAGAATAATCTCTCACAAGCACACAGTCCTCCTACCTTGTTTAGTTGTCATCTAAAATTCCAGTCTGGGTTCAGGCCTTCCCACTGGGTAGAGACCGCGCTTGTCAGGGTGTTGAACGATGCGGTGATGATAATCGATTGAGGACAGCAGAGAACACAGGGCAGGTGTAATATGAAGGGGTAGCCAAGAACGTGCTGGCCATTCTGGACCTTGCGGCAGCGCTCAGTAGGATTGACCTTGGGTTGCTGCTTTGGCGACTGAGGGACGTCACCAGTGTGGTGGGAGCTGTCCGTCGGTGGTTTCAGTCATACCTGGAAGAGAGGAGCCGATCAGTGGTGATGATGGATGGTTATGCATCATCCGAGGGGCCTGGATTGTGGCGTTCCTTAAGGTTCTATTCTTTCATCCATATTATTCAATGTATACATGTAGTCCTTTAGGGATGTCATGATCAAGCACAGGGTTGAGTATCATCGGTGTGCTGATGATACTCACCTGTATATCTCTTGCCCCGTGAGCCCTGCCAACTCACCCTCTGCCTTGGAGAAATACTTGAATGATATAGCTGCCTGGATGCGTTGGAGCTCCCTCGTGCTCAATCCGGGTAAGACTGAGGTGATGGTGGGAAGGAGCAGCCGTTATGAGGATGCCCTTGCCTCTCTGAGGCTCCTGAATGTAGATGGGGTCCAGAGTGGAGGTAGTGGGTCAGGTAAAGAACACGGGTGTCATTTTTAACCATGCTCTGTCCATGAAAATCCAGGTGTCGGACGTGGTTCGGAAATGTTTTTCAGCCACGCAATTTGCATAAGTTACACCCTGATTTATTCCAGGCTGACCTTGCCATGGTCCCCCATGCCCCGGTGATTACGAGGCTTGATTTTTGTAATTCCCTCTTCTACGGGCTGCCGGCAGTGCTTCTCCATCGCTTGCAGCTTGTTCAGAATGCAGCAGTGCGGCTGCTTAGTGATTTGGGCAGCCGTGATCACATTATGCCCGCCCTGTGCTTTCTGTACTAGCTGTCTGTTGACCGATGGACTGTGTTTAAGATTGCGCTGCTGGTTGTTAGGGTCCTGAATGGTTCAGGCCCTGGCTATATTCGAGACCTGATTCTGGAGCTTCACACGGATGGGTCTCTGCGATCAGGAACCACCTGCTGTTTGGGGGTTCCGCCATCACATCTGAAGCTGACGGGGGATCAGGCTTTTGCTGTGGCGGACCCCTTGGTGTGGACCTTGCTCCCCCTGGCTGTCCATTTGTTTCAGTTCCTCCCTCCTTTCTTTTTAAAGAAAAAGCACCTGGAAATGTATTTATTTTCTAGGTGCTTTTAGGATCCACTGCTGGTTCCCTCGATGTATTCTCGCCTCCCTTTTTCCTTCCCCTATTTTCAAGTATTTTATTATTGTTTTAAATTGTCTTGAATTGTTGTAAATTGCTTTATACTTTTTTATATTGGTTTATATTCTGTGAAGTGCTGTGAGTGCCATGTAAGGCGGGGGTGCTATATAAATAAAATTATTAATTAATTATTATTATTATTATTTTATTTTCATATTAAAATGAAATTATTAATTATTATTATTATTATTCTCTTGCTCCCAGGCACCGAACTCCCTTCTACCTGGATGTTATCTTTCTTTGTTCTTTGATAGTGGTGCTTATCTCAAGCTTGTTAGGGTGAGAAAGGTGCTGCAAATTCTCTTTCTGGCCCCTTTGTGCTAACAGTCTGGGATGGGCTTTACGGAGTTGGATTCATCCGTAGCTGCCTGTAATAAGTCCCTGCCAGGTGCGGATCCGGATTTCTCCCCCCACCCCTGGAATGGCCTTGGAGGGATTGATTGAAGCACCGCCACTGCCGTGGGGGCGCCGAGAGGCTCCTGCGCCTGCTCCCGATAGCACACGGTCAAAACGGTCATCGGGGCCGGTTTGAGCATGCGCAAAATGGTGGCAATGTTGTTTTGGCTGCTGCCATTTTGGCTAAGGGCAGTGACCATCACTACTCACTACTACTACTCACTCACTACTAACCACCCCCGTTGTCTGCTGAGCCTGGGACTAACCTTACACTGTGGCGATAACAAAACCAACCTGTTACTATACCAGGCAAAAGAGCCTGTGGGCGTGTCCGTGATTCCCCAGGAGGCCTGTCCCACCCACCCCAGAGGCGCAAGGTAGAATAATAACCCTGCCCTGTGGATCCAAAGCCGCCACATTTCTCCTGGGCTGCCGGGCACTTGCCGGTCGGTTTTCATCCCTCTCAATTTGACCTAGAGTCTCCAGGCAGGCTGCTCTGTTTCACTGGGTTCGCTGGGGGTGAGGCAAAAAGACTGTCCTGCCCCATTTCTAATGTGAGTCTGCCCCTCGTGGAGCGTTGTCGCCTCATTTATAATACACCAAAGGGGGCGTGGCCATATGAGCCCCTTTGCTCCGCCCCTTTTGGCACGGCCCCACTCCTTTCCAGGCCAGAAAGGTGGCTCCCCTCCCAAGCCTGGTGAACCCGTGTCTGGTCTCTGGGGTCAGTAATGAAGGACGGCCTCCTCAGTTTCAACCCTGCCCCCAGGCCCGCTGTGTGCTTCCAGACCCCTGGCATATGCCTCACCCCAGATTGTTAGATTTGTGTCTTGGGCTCTCTCTTGGCTCTGGGAAGGCCCGGATCCTGTGACAACTCAGGGAGAGCTTCATCCTGCCAGGACTCTCACTGATACTGGCAGAGCTTCATTCAGGGTATTTCCATCTCTGACCTCCCAAGGGGTCCCACTAAAGAGACTTTTACTGTAGCCAGTGCCGGATCCAGCGAAGTGGGGGCCCCTGTATCTAGCGGTACTGTGAGCCCCCGCCTAAAATGGCAGTGTTTGATGAACACCCACATAGACTCATACTTTACAAAAATGAAACCAATAATTCCCTCAAGGGCACGGGGTCCCTGCATATGCAATGCGGACCGCCTCGCCCTCCGCATCTCAGAGCGAGCCCTGCGGTCTACCGGGGGCGCCTTCCTGGAGCTCCCCCGTGTTAGGCCGGGGGCCACAATGGAACGGGCATTCTCGGTGGCTGGGCCGTGACTCTGGAATTCCCTCCTGGAGGAAGCTCGCCTGGCTCCAAGTCTGCTGGCGTTCCGCCGAGCCTGCACGGCCTGGCTGTCTGTCCAGGCCTTCGGAGGGGAGGGTTGGGGGGGG
>QEPC01009666.1:1177490-1188494 GCA_003113815.1 Sphenodon punctatus
CCCCCCCCCCCCCCCGATTAGTGGTCTCCAGGGAACATTTCCACAACCCCCCCACTGAAAGGGTGTCCCATCGTTCCTCCCTCAGCCTCTCGTCCCACAAGTGGAGGAAGGAGGAAATATTTCTTTCCTCGTCCCCCTTGGGAATTGCAAGGAGCTGCCGGCCGGGGAAGCTTTTTGCTCCCCTGTGACAAGCCACACGCAGGCAGAGAGACTGGATGAGCGAGGCCCAAGGGAGGAAGCACCAGGGGCTCTTGTGAAAATGGGGGAGGCAGTCAACCCCCTTCCATACAAAGAATCGCCCTTCCCAGAGCAACAACCTCCCTCCCCATTTTTACCCTGATACTCTACCCAGGCAAATACCTCCCGGCAAGACCTGCTGCCCCTCAATCCCTACCCACAGCTCCATCTCTCTGCCTTAGTCCCAGGGTTTGAGGCTCCTCTTCCCCCCCCCCCCCCCCCCCCCCCCCCCCCTGAATGCTGTGTGGGTGCTGTTACCTTGGCAGAGGCGAGTGCCCAGCAGCTGGTACCCCTCAGGGCAGGCACAGGAGAATCTCCCTGGCTCATTCACGCATTGGAACTGGCACAGGTAGCTGGAGTAACTGCACTCGTCAATGTCTGGGGGGAGAATGTAGACATGACATGCTAAGGCCTCCATGTGGGGAGGGCAAAGAGCAGTGCCCCCCATCCCAGCCACATGGGGACAGCAGGGGGAGGGGGAGCAACAGGCAGGACGGGGAAACCCCTTCTCATTAGATGCCTTCCCCATGATCCCAACTCCTGGGGAGCTGGCAGCCAATCAGAACTGACAAAGTTCCCACTATTGGCAGAAAAAGATGCTTGATCTGTATCATCACAGACGGGAGGGCTGGCTTTTCTCCCCTTCCACCCCATCCTACAAGAATGTGCTGCCGGACCAGGGGGCAGGAGGCCACTGCTGGAGGAGGGGTCCCCAGCCAGACTAATATGCGGGGAGCAGAAGAGCCCACCCCCCTAGGGTCCAGTGAAGGAGAAGGTCCCATGGGAGGGGAGGCAGAAGAACTTATTAGGGGAGAAGCTGCCTGCAGCCCAGCCAGGCAAGCGTGGGGCCCCAACTGGCCACGGGGCCATGTGCAGCCGCACATGTGGCACATGCCTGGGGTTGCCCCCAGCGACTGCAGGATAGGGATCTTCTGTCTTTTCCAGTTGGGGGCAGTAGCGTGGCCATCTCCTGTGAGATGTTGCACCAGCAGCAGGGGGGAGCTAGCAGCTGAAGAACCCTGTGTGGGTGCCATGTCAAGGGGATGGCGGCGCAGGGGACTGACAGTGCTTTCAGACAGGTAAAAGCTGGGCAGCAGACTAGGGGACAGTCTCCATGCCCCTCCACTGAACTAGGCCGTTCCACTGTCAATCATTTCCAGTGTCCCTTTCATCCCTAGCGTGTACCAGGCTCAGACCTGCCGCTGAAAGAGCTGAAGCCCCTCCCACTCAGCTGGCAAGAGGGGCGGGCCGAGGCCTGTCTCCCCAGGGGAAAACGTCTGTAAAGGAAAGCGGCCAGAGCTGCAGCTCAGAAATGGACATTGAAAATGAAAGCTCCTTCCAAGATTCACGCTCCGTTTTCCTGTCTCGCTAGCCGAGTGGGTTGAAAGCTAGAAAGCGAACTGTCCCGTCACCAGACGGGGCTGGGAATAGGCAGGCTCCCGGTTTGCAAGTTCTAAGCGTGCGGGTTTGCTCTTTACACTTACTGGGTTGCCGTCCTCTTTCCTTTCTTAGAGCGTTCTCACCAATTGGCCTTTACTACAGTAGGGGGCGTGTGGCCCAGTGCCCCTTAGACCTCCAGGGAAGCCTGACTCTGTCTACCCCGAGAAACCCCGTCCTCCTTCCATACCCAAGGAATTGAGCTTAATCGCTCTGCAACTCTGGGCTGCCTGACCCTGTGGGCTTACGGCTGGTGGCATCACGGAGCTGGGACGCTGGCTAGTGGGAACCAGGCGCATCCGGTTGCCGGCTAGAGGGGAAGCCTCACCAAGCCAGCGCCCTGCTCAGTCCGTCACAGCGGTGCCCAACAATGCTGGGGTTCTGGCTGTCTCTGTAGGATGCCTCTAGGCTGGACTGGAACCCCCCCCCCCCCTCCGCTCTGGGAGCTGAAGTGGACACACCGCTCCCTGGGGAAGGTTCTGCTTAGGGCAAGGCAGCCCAGGCTTTGTTAATTTTGCAGATAGTTGAGAGAGGAGATGGGCTGCGGGGGCAGCGTTAACTCTTGTGGCTGCTCGATGACGTCGACACAGAGCCCGAGACGGTAGCTCTGTGCCTCGTTGCATTGAGGGCTCTGCCTGAGGCTGCCTGTCCCCTCCCGCCCCCAGGGCAGCTGCAGCCGCCAGCGCCCCGAGAGCTGGCGCTGGGCTACGTGGTGGAGCGTAAGAGAATGGCCGACCTGTGCAGCAGCATCATCGACGGGCGCTTCCGTGAGCAGAAGGTAGTTGGGGGAGAGGGGAGGGGGTTGGGAGAGGGGCTTGTAGCTTTGGATCACGCCTGTATTAACAGCTGATTCCCCCCCCCTTCCCCAGTTCCGTCTGCATCAGTGTGGGCTGCAGCACCCCATCTACCTGGTGGAGGATTCCGGCACCATCCAGCACCTCAGCCTCCCGGAGAGCACCCTGCAGCAGGCAGTGATCAACACCCAGGTATTTCCCCCCCCCCGACCCTGCCAGCCCCCCAAGTTCTGCTGATGCCCTTGATCTTGACCCACAGCCCCTCCCACCATATTCCATCCTGCCTTAAAGCAAGGGCAGGGCATCCATTGAAATAAATCATAATGATCTGCCCCTAAATCAATAATGCTCTTGATCCTGACCCACAGCCCCATGCTGTCCTCCGAGGGGGACAGCTCGCTCCACATCTGAGTTGACCCTTGGCACCCTCTGGAGTTTCATCCGTCTGTGGGGCCGGCAGTCGCAGCCTCCACTGTTCCCCAAGAGCCCTCGCCTGCCCGTGGGTCTGTGACCCCAGGAGTCCGCTGGAGCCATCACCCCCTTCTCCTCTCAGGTGGTGGATGGCTTCTTTGTGAAACGCACCCGGGACGTGCGGGAATCAGCCGCGTATCTGACCGTCATGACGCGTCACCTGGACAGGCTGTTTGGGGTGAGCAGCAGGGAGAGAGCACGTGGGGGGGGGGGGGGGGTCTGGATTGGCAGGAGGGTGGGGACTGAATGGGAAGAGCTGGGGGGAGCCCAGGGCTGGGATGTTGGGAGGCTGAGGCATAAACAGGTCCCTGTTTTCCTAGAACAAAACGCTGCTGAGCTGCACAAAGGAGGAGATGCAGAGGCTGCCCCCCCTGGTGGCAGATGGCAGCTCCTGCAGGCTGTTGCCCTTCAGCGAGTTCAACGAAGGAGCCATCAAGAATAAGGTGGGGCAGGGGGCGCAGACGGGGGGGGGCAGGGAGTCTGAGGCGTCTCTCCCCCTTTCCCAGGCAGCGAGTCTGCCCAGGTCCCTACAGGGGCAGGGAGAGGTGCCAAGGAATCGGGCACTGAGACCCTCCCCCCCCCAATTTCTGTCATTCCCCCCCAGGCCCAGACAGTGCGTGAGGTATTTGCCCGGCAGCTCATGCAGGTCAGCGGGGTGAGTGGGGACAAAGCAGCCGCCATCCTGGAGAGATACAGCACGCCCGCCAGGTAGGACGGCGCCCAGCCTGGGGCCTCCCAACAGTTGCGGGGCGGGGAGCCAGGACTCGTGGGTTCTCCGGCAGGGCAGTGGGATGGGCTCCCCTTCTGGGGGGCCGTCTCCATTCCGCCTAGCTGGGTATGCATCGGGTTAGGGAAGGCCAGCTTGGGCTGCTGTGGGGCTGACCCCACAGCTCCTTTCGGCACCGTAGGCCACAGTAACCACCCCCCACAGCTCAGACTGGACTGATGTTTCAGAGCCAAAGGGCTGGGGATTCCCGTTCTCTGAGAGTCCATCCCCTTAATCCCTTCCCCATCTGGGTGTGGCCGAGCCTCCACCCCTCATTGCCCGGCCTCTCCCCCGCAGCCTGCTGGCCGCCTACGCCGCCTGCCTCTCACCCCAGGACAAGGAGATGCTGCTCAGCAACACCAAGTGTGGGAAGCTGCAGAGGTGAGTGTTGGCCGGCAGGGGCTGGGCGCGGTTACAAGGGGATTCCCCCATCTTAGCCTTCTTGCTGCATGAGTCTCTGGGCTTCCGTACCCGCTCTCCAGGGTGCAGTGGGAGGCTGGGTGCTCAGACTCCTGGGGTCCTGTCCAGCTGCCGTGTAGTACCGTCTTGGGGGGTGTCAGTGTGAGGCTGGTTCTGCCTGCTGCATGGCCCCTGCCTCCTCCCCCCGAGCAGCCCTGCACTGGGCGCCTTGGGGAAACCACCGGGGGTTTGGGGCAGCTGCCCCACCCCTGGTCATTCACCCCCAGTTTCCAGAGATTAAGGGTGACCTCCGCCTGGAGCTCTGTCCGTAACCTCGGTTCCCCCCCTTTCTCACCAGGAACCTTGGCCCCACCCTAAGCAAGACCCTAGCCCAGCTCTATTGCACTCCGGGGCCCCTGCCGTGAGCCACAGATGGGACCTGCCTTGCTGCTGTGAAGCCCCTGCCCCAGATCTGTGCCACCCTCTACCCAAGCTGGATGGGGTTCTGCCAGCCCCACCCCCAGGCTGAGTCCCAGAGCAGCAGGTGGGCCCCACCTGCTATTTTTTATCCTTTTACTCCTAATAAAGGTCTTTGGCCCCACCTGGCGTCTCGGGGGGGTATGGAGACTGGGGGAGGCTGCTAGGTCTCCCCCCCAGCCCTAGGAGCTGGGCCACTCGCCCAATGAGTAGCACCCTGCCCTGCAAGCTGAGAGAGCCCTCTGCAAGCTGCCAGCACAAGCAGAGAGAGACGGCCCCTGTCTCTGGCCGGGCTGGGGAGGGGGCAGGAAAGCTGCCTGGCTTCTCGGTTGGGTTTGTGGCTTTTTTATTTTACTGATTTTTTTTTTGGTTGGTTTTTTGAAACAAGAGAATGGAAATGGGGCAGAACCTGCCCAGCCCCTTCAGGGAAAGCGGGGCTGGGGGGTGGTCCGTCTGCGTAGGCCCCAGCTGAGGTGCCCATCTGGGCCTTGTGTCCATGTCACAAGGTGTAACTGCCGAAGGGGGGGGGGGCAAGGCAAGGCGTGGTGCTGAGCCCCCCCCCCCCCAAATGGTGCATTGGTCCGTTGATGCCTCCTGGTTCCCTGGACAAAGGCACCTGTGGGGAGGAGAGAGTAGGTGGGACTGGCTGTTGTGCCCCAAATTGTGCCGGGGGCCCTGCCAAGGGTTGCCCTCTGAGCTGCCCAGGACATGCAAAGGCTCTAGGGACCGGGGGGGGGCTATTTCTCTGCCAAGAAACCCAGGGAGTAGCTCCCCCCCCCTGCCCCCGAGCAGGTACCACACAGCTCCGTTCCCTTTAATCTCACCCCCCCACGCTGGGGCAGGGAGACCCCGTCAGCCCCCAACCCTGAACAAAGGGAGCAGGTACCCCAGGGCCTCCCCCAACCCGGGCGTGAAGGAGACTCCCCTCACCTCTGCCCAGGCGGGGCCGTGGCTAGAAGGAATGGGCTCCCACAAAGACGGTGAGACGCAGCACAGAGCTGGAGCGGTAGCTCATCAGCGTGTTCATGGTGACCATCTCCAGATCCAGAACAAACTCGCGGGGGCCGCTCAGCGGCCGGGCCAACACCAGCATCGCGCTCAGGTTGTTCATTTGCTGCCAGGAGAGAGAGGGCGTGAGCTGGGGTTTCTCCCCTAGGGGGCGCTAGCTGCAATCTGGGGCACAGGGCTTTGCCCTTAAGTCCAGATCCACCACCCCGCTCCAGGGGGCACTAACTTCAGTCCAGACTCAGGAGCCAGGCAGTGGGCTCCTCCACGGGAGACTGTCCTTGGTGCAGGGGGTGGCTGAGGGGACTGGCTGGGGCTCCAGCTGCCCAGGGCCGATTGGCTCACCCGGATGTAGAAGTCCCCCTGCTCGTTGCCGGAGCGGATCTGGAAGGTGTTGTAGGCTCCGGGGTAGATGCTGGTGGCCTGGATCTGGAAGATGTCCGAGGGGACGCTCCGGTCGGCTGTGATGCTCATGTACCGGTGCACGATGGAGGAGGGCTGCTCCCGGCACAGGGGGGTGCTGGCTGGGCACAGGCAGCGGCTGCAGCGGCAGAAACGGTGAGGTCAGTGGGGTGGGCTGCAGGCTCCCTGGCAGCTGATTGGGGGAGGGCAAGCGACAGCAGCAGGCCCAACCTGCCCCCTGGGGCACGGGGCCCCCAGGGAGCCACTCTCCCCGAGCGAGAGCCCCCCCCCACTCACTTGTCAGAGACCTGCACGTAGGGCTCCAGGCAGCGGTTCTTCTCGACGCAGCGGTAACTGCCGTGGAAGTTGACACAGTTCTGGCTCTCGCTGCTGCACTGGTGGGTGCCTGTCTCACACTCGTTAATGTCTGGGGGGCGGCAGTGTAGGAGTAATTATGGGGGATGGGCCCTCCCAAGTTTTCTTCCCCCCAATGCAAGGGGGGGGCAAAGTTTACATGGGTCAGTAGCGTGCCACCCCCCCCAAAGGTTTTAAACCCAGTTTCTCCCATGGGCAGGGGTTACTGTTCCCCACAGGGAAGCAACAGGCTCCACCCAGAGAGTCCTGTCCGCCAGACTGAATGGGAGAGGGTCATGTAGCCACCTTGGCCCTGAACCTTGTGGGGAGAGGGGGAGTCACTCTGCCCAAGCTCAGCTCTGAAAATGGTGCTGGGGGGGAGCCCAGCCCCTCTATTCACCCTGAGCAGATGATGTTGTAGGGAGATTCCCCCCCCCCCCCCCCGATTAGTGGTCTCCAGGGAACATTTCCACAACCCCCCCACTGAAAGGGTGTCCCATCGTTCCTCCCTCAGCCTCTCGTCCCACAAGTGGAGGAAGGAGGAAATATTTCTTTCCTCGTCCCCCTTGGGAATTGCAAGGAGCTGCCGGCCGGGGAAGCTTTTTGCTCCCCTGTGACAAGCCACACGCAGGCAGAGAGACTGGATGAGCGAGGCCCAAGGGAGGAAGCACCAGGGGCTCTTGTGAAAATGGGGGAGGCAGTCAACCCCCTTCCATACAAAGAATCGCCCTTCCCAGAGCAACAACCTCCCTCCCCATTTTTACCCTGATACTCTACCCAGGCAAATACCTCCCGGCAAGACCTGCTGCCCCTCAATCCCTACCCACAGCTCCATCTCTCTGCCTTAGTCCCAGGGTTTGAGGCTCCTCTTCCCCCCCCCCCCCCCCTGAATGCTGTGTGGGTGCTGTTACCTTGGCAGAGGCGAGTGCCCAGCAGCTGGTACCCCTCAGGGCAGGCACAGGAGAATCTCCCTGGCTCATTCACGCATTGGAACTGGCACAGGTAGCTGGAGTAACTGCACTCGTCAATGTCTGGGGGGAGAATGTAGACATGACATGCTAAGGCCTCCATGTGGGGAGGGCAAAGAGCAGTGCCCCCCATCCCAGCCACATGGGGACAGCAGGGGGAGGGGGAGCAACAGGCAGGACGGGGAAACCCCTTCTCATTAGATGCCTTCCCCATGATCCCAACTCCTGGGGAGCTGGCAGCCAATCAGAACTGACAAAGTTCCCACTATTGGCAGAAAAAGATGCTTGATCTGTATCATCACAGACGGGAGGGCTGGCTTTTCTCCCCTTCCACCCCATCCTACAAGAATGTGCTGCCGGACCAGGGGGCAGGAGGCCACTGCTGGAGGAGGGGTCCCCAGCCAGACTAATATGCGGGGAGCAGAAGAGCCCACCCCCCTAGGGTCCAGTGAAGGAGAAGGTCCCATGGGAGGGGAGGCAGAGCCTCTTGGGGCAGGGTTCACAACAGACCCTGCAGGGGGGCTCTTACCGTTGCAGGTGAAGCCGTCAGGGTCGAGCTCGTAGCCCTGGTTGCAGCGGCAGATGAAGGTGCCGTAGGTGTTGAAGCAGCGTTGCTCACAGGGGGCGCCCATCTCACACTCGTTCACGTCTGCGCAGGGCAAGAGGACCGACTCAACCCAAACGGCCCTGCCCGGTGCTGGGAGACAGGGGGGCCCCCTCACCCCGCACGGAGAGCCAGGAGCCCACTAGGAGCTCCCGGGGGGGGCAGGGGGGGTGTCTCTTACCCACACAGGAGCGGTTGTTGCTGGCCAGCTGGAAGCCGGACTGACACTGGCAGGAGAAGGAGCCGGGGGAGTTGACACAGCGGTGCTGGCAGTAGCGGTACCGGCACTCGTCGACGTCTGGGGGGAGAGAGCGTGTAGCCACACAGCCCCACGGCCCGGCCCAGCCCAGCCCCCCTCCAAAGCCCCTTTCCCCTCCTACGGCCCAGCCCCCCTCTTCTCCGTTCCCTTGCCCTGCTCCCACAGCCCGGTCCGACCCCTGGCCCTACTCACCCACACACTCGGTGCCGATCTTGCGGTAGCCGTCAGGGCACTGGCAGTGGAAGCCGCCGGGCGTGTTGACGCATTGCTGGCTGGGCTGGCAGTCGTGCAGCTCGTACTCACACTCATCCATGTCTGCCCAGGTTGGGGGGAGGGAGGGTTTAGAAATGGGGCAGAGCCCGTTGCTCGCTCACATGCATGCAAGGCAGGCTCTCCTCTCCCTACAGCAGCGCAGGCCAGACAGAGGCTCATCCAGCCAGGTTTGGGGAACATCCAAGGCAGGAGTTCCCATCCCCATGGCTCTCACAGGAAGCCCTAGTCTCCACTGCTGTAACTTAAACCCATTCCCTCTTGGTCTCGCTTCTGTGACAGCAGAGAAAGAGCAGTGTTTGTTGGTGTCCTTTCAGATTGTTCTTGGTACTAACCGGCCTGCAGCTCCCCACATCCCCGTCTGCTCCATCCCCCCCAGCATGCGCAAGCACCGACACACCCCATCGGGCTTCCGCCCTCTCCGCTCAACTGAGACAGCTCTTGCCCAAATCACCAATGACCTTCTCTTAGCCACGGCTGAGGCCTCTACTTTGTTCTTGTCCTGCTCGATCTCTCTGCCCACCATACCCACCTCAATTCACTTCACTCCCAGTTTCCAGGGCTTAGCTCTCAAATGGTTCTTCCAGCCTCTCAAACTGCTCCTTCAACATATCTCATGCTGGTGCCTCCTCTGCGTCACATCCCCCATCTCTGGAAGTTCCCCAAGGCCCTCCTCTCCCTTCACACTCTATCTCTGGGCAAACTCATTGAATCTCACGGCTTCTGGGATATTTATTTTTAATTTATTTTTCAAATTTATACCCCGCCCCCTCCTGCAACGCAGCTCGGGGCGGCTGTATGCAGATGACACTCAACTCTCTCTCCCCCTCTGTCACGGAGAAACATGGGGTCACACACATGTAACACGGGACTACATGTTTGGTAAATGTGTGGGTGCCAAGGGTTTCACATGGATGTAATGTTACTATACATGTACACTATGTAATGTCAAAGGTTCCACATGTTTGTAATGTTAACTCAGAGAACTGTAGAACTCAAATTAGGCCTCTCACACGTCACCAGTCTACAGGAACTACAAGAGATAACAGAAAGTGTATTCAAAACATCTGGCTTGCTAGACAGCCTGTGGAGATGTTAATGAACTTCCATGTATTGGAACACAAGTGAGCTACAAGAGCCCTCAAGCTCTTGCGAACCCAGAGAGTAAAGAGTCTGTAAACGGGAAGGATCGGGCCCTTGTGTGACAAAGGAGTTTCATTGTGGCACACTTGAATTAGCCAGTGAGAGAAACTGATTCAAGAGAACTGTGTGCAAGGGAAACGGAGTCACTCAAATCCAGTAAAGTGGGGGTGCGGACCCCCAAACCCGTGACACCCTCCATCCAGCCTCATGTTGCAGACACTCTCTCTGCCTGGATGTCTCACTATCAACACAAGCTTAAATACAACCAAGACTCAGCTCCTCATCTTTCCCAAAAAACCTTCCTCTTCCCTCTCAGTTTCCATTGAGGGTGTCACCATCCAGCCTGTCCCTCAGGTGTGTAGCCTGGGGTTTATCTTAGACCGAATCTGAGGTATAAAGGAGAGGGAGGAGTCTGGTACGAAGTCCTGTCACTTCTCTCTGCATAACATTGCTAAAATTCAGCCCTTCCTTACTGCTTCCATGGCCCAAACCCTAGTCCACGCTCTAGTCATTTCTCGCCTTGACGACTGCAACCTGGTCTCCCCTGCTCTGACCTCACCCTCAACACTGCTGCAATGATAACCCACCTTGCCTTTGGCTTTGATCATGTTCAGCCCCTCCTCTCTGTCCTCTGCTGGCTCCCCCTAGCAGAGCATAAACTCCTTGGCGTCACCTCCAAGCCGCTTCAGGGCCTTGCTCCCCCCACATCTACATTCCTGCTCGAGAACGTCGCCCCTCTTCCACCACCGCCTTCACCCACCCCCAAGTCTCCTGCTCTGTCTTTGCCCCTTCTCCCCCCTGGAACTGCCTCCCAGAACATATCTGTTCTGCCCTCTCAGCCTTCAAATCCCTCCTGAAAACCTGCCTCTCCTGTCAGCTCCTCCTCATCCCCCCGCCCCCCCCAGATTGATCACTGATGCCTCCTCTTCTGTCATTATTATTATTATAAACATGTATATAGCGCCAGTTGTGTGACCTGGTGCTGTACAGAACATAGAACTAGACACGGTCCCTGCCTGTGGCTTACAATCAAAGACAAAGTGGGGGGGGGAGACGGAGAGGGGACAGTGGGAGAGACGGGAGAAGACAAACATTCAAGCGGATGCGAAGTCTCAGGTATGTGTGCTTGGCTTGGTTACAAAGAGGTTGGTTGCAGCAGTCAGCAGAGGAGGGCCGACAGTAAGTATATGGGAACGACTAGCAGGCATTGGGAAAGGCAGCAAGGAAAAGGTGGGTCTTGAGGAGGGATTTGAAGGAGCGGAGGGAGGAGGCAAGGCGGATGTGGGCAGGGAGGGAGTTCCAGGCATGGAGGGCAGCGAGGGAGAAGGGTCGAAGGCGGTTAGGTGAGCAGGAGAAACGAGGGAGAGTGAGGGAGGGGACAGAGGAAGAGCGGAGAGCGCGTGCAGGAGTGCGTAGGG
>QEPC01009666.1:1224100-1241879 GCA_003113815.1 Sphenodon punctatus
TAGTGGGTTAGAGCAGGGGGGGCTGGGAGCCAGGACTCCTGGGTTCTTTGGGAGGGATGGGGAGGGGGGGCTAGTGGGCTAGAGCAGGGGGGCTGGGAGCCAGGACTCCTGGGTTCTCTGGGAGGGGAATGGGGGCTAGTTGGTTAGAGGAGAGGGGGGCTGGGAGCCAGGACTCCTGGGTTCTCTGGCAGTGGGGGTGAGAGCTAGTTGGGTGGTGCACTGAGTTATAAGTTTTATTCAATCAATCAATACTTTATTATTAGACACTAGCTTCCGCCATGGTCAAAAAAAACCACAAACATAGACAAAAGATAAAAACATAACAAACATCCACTTATAATACAAGACAATAGACTGGAACATTTAAATAAATAAATACATAATAAACATAGACAAGCATGTCATACAACATATATTTAAAAAGTAGCCTCACAATTAAAAACCATAAGATAAAGATAAAACCTTGAAATCCAAAAAATGAGAAAAATTCACAATTTTAGCATGATGCAGTACAGATTCTTCTAGCCAGTTTAACAAATAAGGCAACTGCCTTAATAACTTCCTCATCATGGGATGCTCATAGAGCTGCTACATTCCCTTTATGTAATGAGCAGCTCCGGTCAATAAGTTTTATTACTGTGTAGCAATAAAACCTATCCTAAACCACCATCCTTGGGCTTAGCTCTGATTCGGCCAACCCGCAGGGTCTTTTGGAAGTGGAACCCCTGACCAAAATTCCAGGTTATGCTGTGTGTTCTCCAGGCAGATGGTATCAAGATCTGCCCTTCGCGTGGGGGTGAGTCCCATTGTACTGCATGGGACGCATGACCTGCTTAGCGCTAGCCCTAGTGCTGTCTGTGCAGTGGATTGTATTATAATTGGGGTAAAACCCCACCCGAGGACTCACACACACAGAATCCCTACAGCCAATTCTCTATGTGCCTGGTGACTCCAGTCCCGGTGGCCCCTGCTTAGAACCAGCTCCGTTCTCCCTACGATGCAGAGGCAGCCACTCTGGACATCGGCCTCCCCCACAGCTGAAGTAGCCAGTGGGTCCCCAGGCGGATACGAGAAGGACCCCAGCTAGCAAACACCTAGCTCCACACTCGCACTGACTTAGGGGGAAATTTCCAATGGGGTGGAAAGTGGGGGAGAGAATGAAAGAACAAGGTTGGTGCGAAGGGGAGAGGGAACAACGCGAGTGGGAGGCTCCAAGGAACCTCCCACCGCTGGCTGGGCAGCACCAAAACCATACGCTAAAGAGGCTCAACCTGCCAGAGAAGAAACATGCACTCGGTCCCTGGGCAGAGCAGCCTCAAGCATGAATGCCTGAGAGCTATTGCCCTAGGAGAGGCCATCTTGCCAGAGAGGGGTGCAAAGCTAAGGCAGGCTCTTGCCAAGCAGAGGCAGCGAGCCCGAATTGGGGGCAAAAAATAGGAAAGACTGAATCCAAGGCCTTTCTTGCCTCAATCTCCCAAGGGAGGAGAGGGGTAAGGTAAGGCCCACCCCTCTGGAGACTCTGCCCTCTTGCTCTTAGGGGGCCCATAATTGGCCCCTGAGCCCAGGCCTTGCAGTCCTGCAACGTAGCAGAGACGGGAAGATGGGAGCGCCTAGTGCGGCTCTTGCCAGAAGTGATTGCCTGGCACATGCCCGTCGGCTCCTTCGGGAGGAAGAGAAGCCAAGCCGCTATTTCAGCTGGGGGAGCCTCCTGGGCACCATGGGAGCAGGGTGACTGCTCTGGGCCACTATCGCTGCTGCCCGAATCCACCAAACTGCTTGGGATCCAGAGCTGTGATGGGTGGGATTTGGGGGGAGCCGTGTTGCCCTGCCCCCAGGATTGGGGGAGCCATGATCGATGTAATGCATCTTGTAGCTCTTGGTTGGTATGCAGCTCCTGGGCTTAGTAAAATTGCCCACCTTGGGCATCTAGACCCCACAGGTGTAAACAGAGTCCCTTGTTGGTCACTCCTGTCTCCTAAGCAATCGTGGGCGTAGGGATGCCCTGAGCTGGGCAAATAGCCATCTGCAGGGGCATCCCCCACAAAAACTGATCCAAACCTTATTTAACCCAGTTCCACCACTGACCTTTACACAATGTCTCACAGCAAGGAGTCCCACAGGTAACGGTTGTTATATTAAACCAGCTGCCTGATCATTTTTTTCCTACATAACCCCTAGTTCTAGCCTGATGAGAAAGAGCACAGGGAGCTGGTATTTACCCTTTCTCTTCTGCACCATCCTCTAAGCTGCTATCCTATCCCTTTTTGAAGTCAAAGGGGCCTTGGCCGCAACTCACGTAGGGCTTCAATTGGGCTATTTGGGAGTAAGTACCCTAACCTACTGAGCCTCTCCTCTCAGCACTTCTCTCCACAGTTCTGCTCTATCTTATCTGAGATGGGGCGGCCAGGACTGGTCATACTATTCAAAGTGTAGAAGTCTCAGGGATTTGCAGGGCTCCACCTTTTGGGGGAGGCAACTGTCCTTGCACATGGAGCGGGGACACGTTAACAGTACAAGAGAGGGAGGGACTCAAAGAACATTCTGTCCCTGGCCTCTCAGTCTTAAAAAAGGCACTGGCATTAGGAGAATCTCCCTTTTATTTTCTGTCCCGCATGGAGCAGAAGTTCCCAGTGGGTTCAATCACAACCCAGGGAGGGGCTCTTCCCACAGGGCCAGGGAGACAAAGGGATTTGAATGATCTCTTTTATTGGAACAAGTTTGGTGGTGGTGGAAATAAGCTTTCAGGCCACACAGGATCTTTCCTCAGGCATGTAGCATAGCCAGTAGAAATATATAACAGCCAATGTAGGGCAGGTCTAGATGAGGGGGCATGGAGTGGGTGGGAGTGGATAGTACAAGGTGGGTAAACAGTGTAGTTATTTTATTGCGAGGCACTTGCCCATAGCATCAAGTAATACATAAAGAAAAAACAAAATCCCCACATGGAGATAGAATTACAATTTCAGGCAATAACTTAAAACTAATATCAAAGAATAAAAGAGAATAGGTACCGATATATATACAATCATGTCTTAAAAGCTTGGCAAATAACAGAACAAGAGATCGTCCCTTCTATTTTGCAATCTTGAATTTCTAAATAGGGAGCTATAATTATGTCCAAAGATAAGGTTATATTCCTAACACTCTTTTACTCCACCTGATTTTTACTCTGGAATGGCTAGTAACAGATAAATAACCCTCGACGCAAATTACAGGAATACTATCTCAGGCAGAGCTTTGAAATTCAGGAAATTGTCCCTGAAATAAAAGGCCCGGGGAATAAAGGATGCAAGGTTTTTGATTTCCTGCAGACGAGGCTCTCCTTTGCCTAATTCTCGCTAGCTCCAGTCTGCAGGAGATGGACCAGACATTTAAAAACAGCTTTAAAATGATATAGTGGTGTAAGAGAACAAGAAACAATAGGTATCTCTCAACTGCAAGGGGCCAGGAATAGACTGGGAAAAGCTATGAAGGTTAGAATCAACCCCAAAGGTTTGATGGCCCCGGGGAAGAGTGGAACACACCTGCCCTCAATGGATACCCAAGAGATCCTTCCACTAACTTCTACTTTCCTGACTTGTATGATTGGTTCTGACAACAGGGTAACATTACACCAAGTCAACAATCTCGGGAAGAGAGGGGAGTCTAATGGGTTAGAGCAAGGGGGCTGGTAGCCAGGACTCCTGGGTTGCAGTACAATGGGGCTGGTGAGGGGTCTATTCTAGGGACCAAAGCCTGCAGTGAAGGCACAGAGGAAATTACCTTCTAATCATTACCTGGGTGCTGTTTGTCCTTTGTAGCTAACAGGGGAAGGGGTAGGAGTCTGACCAGTTCCCCCCTCCTCCCGCAGCCACTTCTTGTGGGGATGGTAGAACAGAAGGAACAGACCGTTCCTTCTGTGCTACAGATGCTGGCTCAGACTCTGATAATAATCATCATCTTAATTTTTATATAGTGCCCTGCTGCCATGGCAGTTGGAGCACTTTACATATAACTAATAAACATAACTTTTAATCCTCACAACAACCCTGTGAGGTAGGTTCGGCTGAGAGACTATTGTGAAGGGTCCAAGGTCACCCAGTGAGCTTCCTGCTGAGGCAGACTTGAACCGGGGTCCCTCACTACTGTGCACTTATGGAGGGAGGGAAGAGTCTGGCCAGCCCCCTCTGGGGAAGAGAATTGAGGGGAAGGGGAAGGGGGTTGCCGTTCAGGCTACCAGTGAAAGTGCATGGGGCCCTGAAGGAGGCCATCAACCAGGAGGGCTAGGGCCATATTTCCCTGTGTTGTTGTCAGAGTCTGTGACCTAGCAGGAGAGGAGGAAACCAGCCAGTAAACAGGGTTCTCATTGCCATCCTGCCCCTGTGAAGGAAGGATGGTTGGAAGCGGGGAGTGCACATAGGGCAAGAGAGCCAGGGAAAGGCTGGACCAGGCATGGCATTTCCCACAGCTTCCTCCTGTTACAAATCCCTTCCTCTGGCGTCTTCCTGGATTCAGCCGGGGATGTGGGGAGCCAGGGAGGCTGGACCAGGTAGGACATGCTTCCTGAGCAGCCTTTTCTCCCACCTCCCGTCTGTTATAAACGGCTGCTACCCCAGGGTAGGACGGTTTTCACAAGGAGTGTTTTCTCACAGCTCTGTGTGTTGTACATTCCTCCCAGCAGGAAACCATCACAGGGGAACTGCCAGCAACGCCCCACTGCTTCCCCTCCCTCCCCAACCCCCTGCCCCATTCCCCATGCTCGCCACACTCTGCTACCTCACCTCACTGCGCCCCAGAGTTACCATCGCAGTCTGGGCGAGGGGTGGTTGTTCTTACCTCGCTGCTTCTCTCCCACCCCCTGCCTTCCCTGTCCCCAGGAGCTGCTTAGAGGTAAAGCCACGTGCTTTGGGTCGACTAGCATCCCCCTCTCCCCTGCTTGGTATGGTGCCTAGTTATCGGACTTGGATTAGACCTGGTTCTCCGTGAGGGGAGTGGGGGCTAGAGTGGGGGGGGGAAGCCAGGAATCCTGGGTTCCACTATCCCAGAGCTGGGAGAGGAGCCCCGAAACCCAGACGGCCTCTCCCTCCCCCGTGTGGCTGCTCTGCCGGCTGATGCATTGTGTGCAGCTCCCGGTCGCCTTTGTCCTCTGGAATTCCGGAGCTCGGGGATGCAGAGCTGCTGGCAGGAGCCCCAGCGGCCGCGAGTCCTTGAAAAGGGCCGCGCCCCTAGGCTACTGTGTAGCGCCTCGGCTGGTACAGCCCGATCCCCGACGGGCTCGGGGGCTGTGTACATAGAGAATACGCCGCTCCCCCTCTTTCGGATCCTCCAATCCCCGCCCAGCTCTAGCCCGGCCGCTTTGTCTGCCTGCTTCGCCGCCAAAGTCCCCCGGGAAGGAGAGACAAAAGCCCTTTGTTCCCACTTCCACTGGCAGGTTGGCACCTGAACCCGCTCCCCTTCTCCAGCAGGGGGCGCCATTTCCCTGCCGCCGCCCGGACTCCTGGGTCCGGTACCTTGTCCTGCCCCGCTCACACACCCAGCACGTGGGGAAGGAGATAGCAACTCCGCCGCCGGGGGAGGGGGGGCTCTAAGGCTTAGCACCACATCCTTCCCCCCCCCATTGTAGCCAGCATCCTTCCTGTCTCTGGGCGCCCACACCGTTCGGACGGGGTGAAAACACATCCCCTGCCCCGCTAAAGCTCCAGCCCTTCACCCCAAAGCAAAGCGGCAGCAAACCCCATGAAACAAACGGAGAGGAAGCGCCTCTGATCACCCCTCCTTGTCACGTTTTCACAGTGACGCACGGGCAGCTCCGTCTGTTCCACTCGCACTGACACGTTCACACGTGCAGTGCCACCCCCGCTCTGGCGCATGCGCACCTCCCTCCCCTCTAGCCCCCCCCCTTCCTCCCGCCTGGGCTCATTGTTCAGCGCGTCCCGGCCCCTCCCCGCCGTCCGTGGTAGCTCCCCGCCCCGGGGGGACGCGCCCCTCCCTGCAGCCCGTTATCCTGGCCGCTGCCGGCTCGCCCCTCCCCTCCCACCCCCCGGAGTGAGTGAGGGCTGGAGGCTCAGTCGTTGCGGACGGTTCCGCGATGCCGGGCGCTCTCTGCCCGGGGCAGCCGGCAGCAGCAGCAGCAGCAGCAGAGGGAAGCGGCGGCGGGTGGTGGTGGTGAGCGCGGCGCGGCCGGGCGGGCGGGATGGGGAGCAGCGAGGCTGGGGAGCCGCAGGCGGCGGCGGCGGCGCTGGTGGCCGCCGGGCTGAGCGACGCGGAGCTGGGCGGCTGCAGCAAGGAGGAGCTGGTGCGGCGGCTGCGGCAGGAGGAGGCCGAGAAGCTGGCGGCGCTGGTGCAGCGGGGCCGGCTGATCCAGGGCGTGAACCGGCAGCTGCAGGAGCATCTCCGCGAGATCCGCGAGCTCAAGCAGGTGAACGGGCGGCTCCAGACCGAGAACCGCGAGCTGCGCGATCTCTGCTGCTTCCTCGACGACGACCGGCTGAAGGCGAAGCGCCTGGCCCGGCACTGGCAGCTCTTCGGGCAGCACGCCGCCCAGGTGCTGCGGGAGGAGCTGGCCGGCTGCCTGCGCAAGCTGGCCGGCTTGGAGGGGCTGCAGGAGCGCCTGGCCCACGACAATCTGGAGCTCAAGCAGCTCTGCTTGGCCCTGGAGGACGAGTGCGCCGCCCGCACCGACGCCAGCCCCGGCCCGTGCAGCGGCGGCGGCGGCGGCGGCGCCTCCGAGCTCGGCCTGCCCGGCTGTGGACCCCGCGACCTAGGCGACGGCAGCTCCAGCACCGGCAGCGTCGGCAGCCCGGATCAGGTCCACCCCACCTGTTCACCCGACGACTAGAGGGGGGGGGGAATGGAACTGCTCCCCCCAGACGGGAGATTCCTGCCCATCTCGGACCTGGATTCCAGCCTCGGAGGAGACCCCCACACGGACCCGCTCCTCCAGTGGGGCGGAGACACTCCTCCTTGGATCTGCCCCATGGGTTGGAATCCCTACTGGTCAGGGCCCCACATGGACCTGCCCCCCAATAGGGCCGGGAATCTCCCCTTCAGTGGGGACCCTGCATGGACCCGTGTCCCCAATGGGACTGGGGAGCCCCTACAAAGAATTGCTCATCCCTACAAAGAATTCCTCTCAAATGGGTCAAGAGACCCCGCTGATCTCTGTGCTGCAGGGGCTTCCACCGAACTCCCCCACACGCCTGAAAATAATCTAATTATGACACCCCTGTGGGGCTGCCCCCCCCCCCTTCAGTAGCTGGGGCCCAACTGAGATGGAAGTTCCCTATGATCCTAGGTGGAATGAAGGACCCCTCCAGGAATAGACTGGAAACCACCGTCTCCCCCATCCATGTGGGGTTGGATGGAGCAGGTGACCCACAGGGAACTGCTTACCCAAAGGCTGGACCCCCCCACTTGGGGCTGTACAAGAGGAACCCCCTGAAGCTGCTTTGCCCGGTGACTAGGGGCTGGATGTAGTGGAGACCTCGGGAGGAAGTGCTCATCTGACTATGGACACACACACACCCAGCACTGGCCGATGGGGTCATCTCCAGGGACTAGAGAGAAAGTCACCCAAAGTGGCCTCTACTGCAGCCCTGACCCCCATTGAGTGCTCTAGGATTGGAGCTGTGGGGGGGAGTCGTCGGACAGAGTTTGGTGCCTCCCCCAGCACTGCAGCTGGGGGTCTGGGCAAACCGGCAGCACTGCTCTCTCTAGGGAGGGGGGGGGGCATATGGTTGTCTAGGTGCAGCCTTTCTCGGAGGGGGGGGGCTGGGCAGCTGTTGAGACTGTTCTGGGGTCTGCAGCCCCTGACTTCGCAGGGGGATGAAATGGAGGGATGTTCCCCTTATTAAAATGTAATAAATGTTTTTAAACGGCATATCTGGCATCTGCAGGCAGGATTCTGAGCAGGCACTGGGGGCTCTGATTTCATTCTCTCCAACACTAGGGTGAAGGGGAGGGTTGTCACTTCTCCCTTTTGATTTTGCAATGTCATGGTTAAATGATTTTACCATCTCCGGTCAGAATTGTGCATGGATTTTACCAACTGGGGGGGGGGGGGATTTCCATAGGGTTTATGCTTTTGGGGTAGGGGTGGATCCCCCACAGCATAGTAGATGTCCTGTGTACTAGCCCGATTGGCCTATAGGGGAATGTTGTGAGGGGTTGCTGGCCCAGGTTAGCTGATCTCCATGGTGATATGCTTTTAGCAGTCCTCTTAGCTGTTTGAATGGGTTGCAGGAAGGATACATGTTAAAGGGCTCGGCTAACTTAGTTGGGAGTGGAACTGACCCATTCCCCGGGGCTGAGTGGGACAGATCCCCAGTCTTGGATGCGAGCGAGCTCTCCTAGCCCTTCCCAGACTCCTGGGGCTGTTCCCGTTTCAGCACGGAGGCAGTGAGGGGAATGGCTGATTTGACTCCACAGAAGGAATGGGTTTGGGGTTTTGCTGTGGGTGCCTGGGAAGAGGAAGCTGTGGCCCTCGGCTCTTCCCCGTGAGCAGAAGTGCCTGCCCAGGATCTGCGTGACCCGGTTTGGCTGTTGCCAGCTCTCTTCCCCCCCCCCCCCTTCTCCAGCTCCTTCCTGCCCACCCCAGTCTCGGAGACAAAGGGTAGCCAGGCCAGGAAGCAGGTGTCCAATGCTGATAATAGCAAGGACAATTGCCGGATTTAGCCCAAGGCCACAGGCCTGTCTCTGCCTAGACTGAGTGGACGGGGCTGTTTCTTACCCTGCCACCAGGAGGCAACTTTATCTCAATTCGGGGGGGGCCTCAGGCCTATGTGGCCCCTTTCCAGCTCCTGGATCCAGTTCCTCCCCTCCCAAGCACTGAAAGACTGAAGTCTGGGGCAAGGGATGACTAGGGCATGTATGCACCGTTAAGGGATACATCCATCCATGGTACAGATCCATGATCGAGCACCCCCTCTCCCAGCTTCTGTGGGGAGCTTGCACTTATTTCCAGAGTGGCTCCTGGAAGGTGAAAGGTTCCCTACCCCTGCACCCATGGGTGCTGCGCTGCAGGGGGAAGTGCCCCCCCCCCCCCCGTGCTGGGGGTTAGTGCTGAGCACAACAGGCGTTCTGGGTGCTATTGGGAAAGGAGGGACTCAGCGGGGGCACTGCTGGGGGGTTTGGAGGAAGGATTATTTTGTGCTGGGTCAGTAGAGGGTGCTGTGACCTGGGCTGGGCTGGGCTTGGGGAAGTTGCCAGCAAAACCCCAGCCGTGCCTCCTCTCCGCTGCATCTGTCGGGCTGTAATTGGGTCACCTTGGGGCTGCAGGCACCATAGGTGACTGGTAACTGACAGGAGTGGGGGCTGTATAGGGTGCTGAAAATGTGGTGGGGGGGACATGCCCCCCCCCCAGTCGCCTACAGCAGGAATATTACAGGAGATGTACCCACAGCTAAGGTGGGAGAGGTAGCTGTGCCCACTCCCTGCTGAATACTTGAGAGGTTTCCCCATATACCCTGTTCTCTCTTCTCCTCCAGTGACAGTGATTTAGCCTGTGGACAGGATGACTGACAACTGAAATCCCCGCCCCCGTCCCCATTAACTGCTGGTTCTAGAGCCAGCTTAGTGCCTGGTTTCCTTCCCCGGAGATGACCGGTCCTGGTGCTATTGCTTGGGGAGGGACAGGGGCAGCCCGGGAGCTGATCCGTCACAGAGCTGAGCACAGCTTGCTTGGGGGAAGTGGTGAGGCCATCAGGGCTTCTCTCTCTCAAGAACAGCCAGCGCCTCTGCTGCTTGTTCTTAAAACCCTATTTCCTGCACGTGACTTGAGAAGGTGTCTTGCCTGAGTCTTCTGAGAACCTGAGCCCATAGCTCTGAGGGGAGGGGAATGAAGCTCAGTCCCTGAGCTCATAGCTCCAGGGGTAGAAGAGCTGCCCCAAGTGTGATTAATCCCTGCCTGAGTTAACAAAACACACTCTCTGTGCTTTCATTTGTAACTTTTAATCCAATCCTTGTGTAGAAAATGACAAGAAAATAATTACTAATATAAAAATACTCTGCAATAAATAGCTTTGCCGTGGTGGCTCCATGGTGCCCCAGCAGCGGTGTCAGGAGAAGGCCAAGCGCTGCAGCAAGCGCTCCAGAAGACAAGCAGCAGTTTTGGATCAGCCCCGAGCCAACATGCTTTCCCAGCCCCTGGAGGGAGCTTCTAGAGCAGTCGAGGCAGGCTCTAGAAGGAGAAAGGATTCTGGAGAACAAGAAAGGGCAGAACTGAGAAGTGGACAAGTTGGGATGGGAGAGAGCATGACAGTTCCTGAAACCACACGACAGAAGGAAGCAGATAACGTTCTAGACTTTGGGAGAGTTAGGCATTTTGTCCGGAACAGCATAAATTATCTAGAAATGTCTGGAATGACCAAGTTATAGAGCGACTAGCTTGGAAGTAGATGTTCTCAAGCAGAGGAGAATGTATCAGTATGCCTGGAAATGTTCTAGAGCCACTGGAAAGGCTCCAGAATGAGCTGCAGCAGTTGTAAAAAATTGAGAACACGGGACCCAGAAGGGAATGGAGTGGCCAGGAAGGGTTCTAGAACAACAGGAAAGGATCTGAATGATCAGGGATATTCTAGAGTATAAGGGATTATCTGTCATGGCCATATGCGTTCTAGGTTAGGGCTGGTGTTCCAGACCGCCATGGAATGATCAGGACCCTGAGCTATCAGGGGAGGCTCTAGACCAGTCGAGAGCCCCAAGGCAAGTTCAGGATCCTGCTCCCATCAGAGCGCCAACAGGGTGGGGGAGCTGAGCGAGTCAGACTGGTCCCCACTGCTGCTGCTGCGCCGGTGGGCTGAGGCGCAGGGCTCCGGGGGAAAGGGAGGGCCAGCTGGGGCCTCGGACTCCCCTGGGGCAGGGTAGGTGAAGACCAGGCTGGGCGTGAAGGGGGTTAAGGAGGGTGTGGACATCAGGGTGGGGGTGTGCAAGGCTTCAGGCTCCAGCAAGCCACTGGGGGGCAAGGTAATGCGGGGAGGCACTGGGGGAGCCCGGCGTGGGGCACTGGGGCCTGGTGGGGAGTCCTGCTTGGCAGGGGGCTGAGTGGGAGGAGCTTGCTGGTGCTCTTCCCACTCCTCCTCCCCCGAGGAGTCCTCCAGGATCTTGCAGACAGGCCGATGGGCCGCTAGGACCAGCTCCAGACGCTCTTTCTGCTTCTGTAGTTCGGTGATCTCCTTCTGCAACCCCGACTGCTCTTCCTCCAGCTGGTCCGTCTCCTGTGGGGCAAGGGGGCACCGATCAGGGCTAACAGCCAGGATTTGACCCCCGGCCTGGGGGAGGGCCTTGCTTGAAGGGTTCTGCAAGGAGGCCAGTCCTGCTTAGGTTTGCCACCTAGGCAAATTTTTTATGGCCGACTTATGAAAAATACAGGTTGCGGGGCCTGCATTGGCACCTGCAACCTGTATTTTTCATAAGTTGCTTAAAAACGTGCCTAGGTGGCAACCCTAGTCCTGGTAGCCTCAGGTCTAGTGCTCCTGAGACCTGGGCTATTTCTGTGGGATCCTCTCCCTCCCGGAAACTCTCAGCCCCCTGGATGCCTGCTGCTTCCTACAAGGCCCTGCCTTCGCCTTTGCGTTACCTACCAGGATGGGGGAGAGAGGCCCTGCAGGAAGGGGTTGAGGAGGTGGGGCTATGGAAGTCTGGGCCATCCCCTCCCCCGCTGCCCCCCACCCACTTTGTTTGCCCTGGGCTCCACAAGTTCCAAGGCCGGCCCTGCTGACAGCCAGTGGCCACAGGAAGCCACGCTAGAGGCACCGTGTCCAGCGGAGCTGGCAAAAAGCTCGGGAGGAGGCTCCCCTGTGGACGGCTTCTTTTGGGGCCTCAGCAGCCATTTACTCCAAAGGAGCCCCATGGAAGCAGGGCAGGGGCTGAGAGCCAGGAGGGCTTCCATGGGGCTCCTCTGGGGGAAGTGATTGGTGAGTTGAGCTAGAAGCATCTCGAGGGTCCTCAGTGCCGCCCCCTGTGCCATGGCAGGAGCTGCCGCACCCCAAGCACGGCAGGCCCAGAGAGCACCACAACCTAGCAGCCAGGACAGGGGAGAACGCACCAAGAGGCATGGCAGGGGCACTGTGCCCGAGGCAGGGGCTCAGTCAGTGCCACGGGAGGGGGCCTGTCTCTTATACACATCTAGATGTGTATAAGAGACAGGCTCAGAGGATGCTCGGGTTGGGGCCCGGACTCCGGGGTTCCTTCCCTGGTTCTGGGCCACTTGCTTTTTCTACCCTGCCCAGGGGGCAAAGCTGCCCTGCCCCGTAGCTAAAGCCTAGAACCTGGTTCTGCTGCTAGCCACTAGGTGGCGCCGCTGCCACGCAGGAACCAAACTCACCCAAATACAAGAGAATCACTACGAGTCAGTGACCGCCCCCATCCCAGGCTACAGGGCCCTTTACAGACAGTAGCCTTGCTCAGGAGGGAACTCAGGAGTCCTGGCTCCCCCCCACTCACTGCTCTGACCCACTAGACGAGCTGTGGATGAACTCCAGGAGTTCTAGCTCCCCACCCCCATGCTCTGACTCTCACTAGACCCCACTGCTCTCACAAAGCTGGGTCAGAACCCAGGTGTCCTGGTTCCCAGCTCCCTCCCCCATTCCTCCATAGAGTTAGGGATCCCCCAGGAATCTCCCCCCCACCGTTCCCAAACTCACATGCTCATTGTGCCGCCTGCGGAGACCCAGGCTGGGACCAGCTGTGCGAATCACTCCGGGCCGGGCCCCAGGGGGGTAATGGGGGCAGGAGTAGGGGCGTGGGTACCGGAAACCCGCAGAGGGGCCGATGACCGTCGGCTGCACCATCCACTGCAGGTCCTGGCTGGTGGTGATGGTGTTGAGGCTGGGTACGAAACCACTGACGCTGGGGCCACTGGTGCCTGGCGTGGGCAGGAACTTCTGGGGAGACGGGGGGGCTGTGGTTAATGGGGCTTGGGGGCTCCACCTCTGCAGTTGGGGGTGCAGGACACACATGCAGTTCTGATCGGAGCCACAAGGTGGTGCTATGGTCTGGGAAGTTCTAACTCCTCCCCCCACCTTTGCTGTTGGGGGGAGCAGTATCCAGCTCAATGGGGTTCTCGACTGGGTAGTTCCTTGAGGGAGCAGCCACTGGGCACCAAGACCCGTTGGGGGAAATAAAAGCAACAGGTAAGAACTTCCCCATCAGAGCCTGGACAGCAGCACCCAAGATGGCAGTAGAGGCAGGATGGAGTGTGTAGGGTTCAATCCTGACAGCACTTACAGCATAGCTGTGTGCCCCCACCCCCATGGCACCCCCCCTCAAAAAAACCTCACAGCTGGACAGGAGTCACTGGGCAGGGGTCACTCTCCAAACCCAGGGCAAGCAGCCCCCTGGTCTTACACCTACTGCAATGGTTTATAATATGCAAGCAGCCCTGTCACCCATTCCCCCAGAGCTCAGTGCTCAGCTTCCTGCTGCCAGGTGGGGTTGGGGAGTGGGAACCTAGTGGGTTAGAGCAGCGGGGCTCGAAGCCAGGACTCATGGGTTCTATCCCTGGGCCCTACCGCATTCAGGGGCTTTAAAACTAATTGGAACCATTCCCATCAGCTTTCTACCAGAGGCTGAGAGTGGAGTGCTGTGGGGCAGGGCAGATGTCACCTAGATAGAGAAAAGGAACAAAGCAGCCAGAATCGGGGCCAGATTTACTAACTTTTCACCTCAAGGTCCTTCTCAGGCTGCTGCCCCTCACCAAGCAAAACCACGCCCCTCAGCAAAGCCCTGCCCACACCGTGCAAAACAGATGAGCAGGTATAGAAAATATGCAAGATATACAGAGTTGAACACAGACACAGCATAAGGCAACGCACCAGGCACTGGCCTGGTGCATTGCAGGCGTGGCCTCCAGCCTCCCCTTACAGCCAGCCTACGCCACCAGTAGTGCAACCAGATCATTCCCCACTAGGGTTGCCACCTTTTGCCATTTGACCCCAAGACTGCCATAGGCCAAGTGGGAGTCTCTGGACCATTTCTGGGCCTTCTTGATTCAGCCTGGGATTTCCCTCTCTGCAGTTCAAACCTTCTCAGGCCCTACTGAAACAGTAGCTAGCTAGCCACACTGAAGGGGCAGAGAACGAGCTGAGCATCTATCTGGAATCCACTCCCGCAGGACAGCTGCCAGACAGACCCACTCAGCTGTAGTGTCTGTAGAGCAGAAGCAAATCAAACATCTTTGCCAGCCTTGTCACTCCCTGAAGGGCAAAACATTTGGTGAAGGAGGACATTCCAGGACCTTCAGAAATTGATTTCAAAACTTATGATGAGAGGATCAGAGATTGGGGGGGGGGAGGGGGCAGCTACAAGGATGTACCAGAGCCCCAAATTTCCCTTAAGAAGCCTGTCTCCACCAAGTTTAGGAGCTTGGGGTTTCTGCTCTAGCAGTGCAAACACCTGTAACCTTCTTCACCTGCTCATGCCCCTCCTCTCAAATACCCTAGCCTGGAAGAAGATCCATGAGGAACTAGCCCTCATACTCCACACTAGAGTCACCACCTTTTGCCATTTGACCCCAAGACTCCCATAGGCCAAATGAAAGCCTCAGGATCAGATTGCAAAAGATGGCATCTAGGATTGTCACCTATGCAAATGTTGAAGGAATGCTTATGAAAAATACATGTTACAGGGCCTGCATTGCTGACTAAGGTGTAAATACAGATCCTGCAACATGTATTTTTCATAAGTGTTCCTTAAACATTTGCATAGGTGGCACCCCTCCTCCCATCCCCTTGCAAATTGCCTATTCAACCCCTCCCCCAGGTTCCCTTGTTTTCCACTCCCCGCCACCAAGAGCACTCTGATTCCTCCCCCCAAATCCCACCATTTGAGGACACAAACAAATGCCACAAACAGATCTCCCCCACTCATCCCCACGCATGGAGCAACCAGGGGAAACGGCAGTTGCTCTGTGGGTGCGGTTGAGTGGGGGGTGAGTGGAAAAGCATGTGTAGTCTTGTGCATTCCCTGCTCACGCACTGGTGTGCCCTCAAACTCCCCCGCCCAGCAGAGCCAGGAGCCACTCGAAGAACAGAAGTTTGTTGCCTTGTAAAGAAGGTTCTTCGAGATGGCTCCTAACATTCTCACAACACCCACCCTTCCAGCTCTCCATGGAATTGCTTTCTTGTCCTAGAAAGGGTTGGAAGAAACTGTCATTCTGAGGGGGAAGAGTGCGTTTTATACTAGAGGAGCTCGAGACCATCCGTGTTCTATTATTTGAATATGGTGAGCATGCACAACCCAGTTGTGAGAATGTTAGAAGCCATCTCGAAGAACCTTCTTTACAAGGCAACAACCTTCTGATCACTCACATGGGGAAGAGTGGTTTGTAAACAAACAGCTTGATCTCCCAGTCTGATCTCCCTTGCTGCTGCTGCGGAGCTACTAGCAAGCAGAGGCAGGTGAGGGATGGGACCGGAGCCAGGGAGGGGAGGTAGAAGAACTTATTGGGGAGAAACAGCCTGGAAGAAAAAAAAGAGCAGGGCAGCTGGACGGGGGTGGGGTGGGGTGTTGCTGCCCCCTCCAGAAAATGCCACCTGGGCCTTAAGGGCCTTTCCCTAAATCCGGCCATGGGCAGAATTAGAGAGACAGGGTAGGAACTTGGGAGTCCTGACACCCCCTCTCCCTGTCCAAATCTACTAGCTCCCATGTCCCTCCCCAGAGCTGGGAGAGAACCCAGGAGTCCTGGTTCCCACACCCACTAGTCTCAGTCCTCTCTCCAAAGTCGAGAGAGAACCACTCCTGGTTCCCTGCTCGACCTTCTCCCTCTGGCTCTCCGGGCTCAGTGGCCACGGCATGCCCAGCTCAGTCCCTTGGTTAGCCCCCCCAGGAGAGCTAGCCCAGCTGTGGCCCATTATTATTATTATTATTATTAACAAACATTTATATAGCGCCAGCAGTGTACATGGCACTTTACAAAGTAATAAAATAGACATGGTCCCTGCCCCTAGGGCTTACAATCTGAGCGACAGGAGCTGGGGGAAGAGACTTAGGAAGGGGAACAGAGGGAGAGACAAGGGGTCTAACATTCATGAAGATGCGAGGTCTCAAGTGCACGTACTTGGCTTGGTTACGATGAGAATGACAGCAGGCAGGTCCATGTTGCAAGGATAAGGGTAAACCGATCGTAGGTATAGGAATAGTGGCTCAGCAGGATAAAGAGTCAGACAGAGCAGAGCGAAAGAGGTGAGTTTTAAGGAGAGATTTGAAGGTATGAAGGGAGGGGGCAAGGCGGATGTGGACAGGGAGGGAGTTCCAGGCATGGGGGGCAGCAAGTGAGAAGGGACGAAGGCGCTTAGGGGAGCAGGGAAGGCGTGGAAGGGTGAGAGAAGGGACAGAGGAGGAGCGAAGTGCACGGGCTGGAGTATGGAGGACGATAAGCGCAGAGAGGTAGGGGGGAGCGAGGTTGTGAAGAGCTTTATAGGTGAAGACTAGGAGCTTGTGCAGGATTCGTCAGGCACTGTCCTGTGCTCCCACTGTTATCACTGGCTGCACTAACCTTCTTAAAGAGCCAGGCTCCCTTGTAACCTACTAACCTGGTCTAGCCCATCCTGCTACAACAATCCTGGCAGGCACTCGTGGGGCTGAGGTGACTCTCTACTGGTGTTGAGCAGACACCCCATCCGGACTCCCCCAGAAGGGGGCAGTGTGGCACACACATGTGGTGAGGAGCAACACCCAGGAGAATGCCCCAGACAGGGTGGACAGAGAGCCTGGGGGAGATCAGCTTCCCCAAGCACCTGGTAGAAACTGGAGTCAGAGGGAACCAGATTGTCATGGGCAGGAGAGAGGGGAACTGGACCCACCTGGGACCTTTTTCCTCTTGGGGGCACTAGCTCTGATCCAGCCCCAGGCTTGGGGGCTGGCTGGCAGGGAGAGGGGCATTTGTGCCCCCATTTTGCCCCCCGCCACACACACACACACATCAGGCTCTTTTAAGGCCTTGCAAGAATCCAAGAGCAGCTCCTCCCACCCCAGACGTTGCCCCTCCCCACTGGCCAAGTCCAGGGAACAGAGTTGGGTGGGAGAGATTCTCTGGTGGACTTGCTGGGTGCATGCTCTCCCTGCTGCCACCCCTGCTCTGGGCACAGAGAGACCAGGCCTGGGCGCGCTGAGCTTGCCCCTCCCCCTGCAAGCAGAGACGCTGCTGCCAGCAGGCTGGATGGAGCTCAATTACGCAGGGGAGACACTCCCTGCCCTTCCCACCCCTTGACCTAGTTCCCAGGCTGCGCCTGCCCTGCCACGCCCTGGGGTAGCTGCCGGGAGTCACACCTAGCCGGGCGGACTGCATGGTGCTGGCGTCACCGGACCTGGTGGGGACAGGCCTGCATCACTATCTGTGCCATCAGCTACATTAACAGCGATTAGCCAAGCAGATTACGAGATGGGAAACTTCTGACTGTCAGGAGCAGGGAATGATCAGCAGGGAACGGATTGCCCATTGTGACGGCTGGGACTTCTTGCCTGTGACTGGGGCTGGCCGCTGTCAGAGACAGGATGCTGGGCTTGATGGACCCTTGGTCTGACTCAGTCTGGCATTTCTTAGGTTTTATTTTAATTTTTTAATATTTTTATTTATAAAATATTTTTATCCCGCCCACAGGGCAGCTCGGGGCGGCAAACAACAAATTTAAAACCATAAAACAATAAAAACAATTTAAAAGTTTAAAAATCCCATATGCAGGGAGAAAAACTCCACCCCCACCCCAATCTATGTACTATCACAGGGTTGAGTAGCTGGAGCAATAAACCAGCTAGGGGTGGGAGAGACAAGCAATTGGTGTGTGTGTGGGGGGGGGGGGGGGGG
>QEPC01009666.1:1245195-1255894 GCA_003113815.1 Sphenodon punctatus
AACCCACTAGCCCCCACTCCCCTCCCAGAGAACCCAGGAGTCCTGGCTCCCAGCCCCCCCTGCTCTAACCCACTAGCCCCCACTCCCCTCCCAGAGAACCCAGGAGTCCTGGCTCCCAAGCCCCCCTGCTCTAACCCACTAGCCCCCACTCCCCTCCCAGAGAACCCAGGAGTCCTGGTTCCCAGCCCCCCCAATTACTCGTCTCTCCCACTCCTAGCTGGTTTATTGCCCCAGTCACACATGTCCCGTCAACTGAGGGCATCCCAGCTCTGAGCCCTCCCGAGGTATCCCGGGAAGTGCCCCGCGCTATCTAGCCCAGTGCTTTCCCGGGTACATCCGTAGCGGTTGGGACCCAGCAAGCAGAGACACCCCAGACCATCCACGACCCCGCGTGTGGCCAGACGTCTTAGCAAGGTCTTCCCACGCGAGTCGACCTGGTTTTCTCCCGGCTGGGTAGGGTGAATGGGAGCCCCCCCACCCACTTACCGGCTGTGCGAGTGGCGCCCTCCGGGGTAGGGGATGTACCAGGCTCCGCAAGGCCGGGTACTGCTGGTCGTTTGGGCTCCTTTGGGTGCTGCTGTCTCCGCAGTCTGTGAACATCGCGACGCTACCTCTCTCTGAACCCGTCTGTCCCAGGACCTATTTTTTATGAATGGGAACTCCGGGACCAGGACACTTTTTCGGGGAAGGGGGAACCCCGTGGCCCCCACTTTAAAAGTACCAGAGCTCAGGAAACAACGCCTCCCTGTACATCCTCCCCCCCGCGCTGGGGGACGTATATAAAGTAAATATGATCCCCCCTCCCTCGAGACCAGGACGTGAAGAGCCCCGAAATGTTCAGTTGATTGTCCAGTGTCTCCCTTCCCCAGTTGGTACAGCCCAGGTATGACTCATGAGCCGTGACGTAGATGCCCAAATATGGAGTGATTTCCTCCCGCTCGCGTGCAGTAGTAAAGGATTCCCCCTGAGCAGACCGGCCCCGTGCTAGCCCTACCCAGACACGCGCTACCTGCACAGCCACACGCGCCGCCCCACCGGACGGGCACCCACCCCCCGTCTGCACACCGGCCACCAACACACAGATCCTCCTAACCCGCTTGTTCCCTCTCCAAGACAACCCAGTTCTACACAGTGTCACGCACGCCCCTCACTTGCACACACGCGGCTTGCACCCCATCCAAACCCACACACCCCGCCTACCCAACTGCCCAGGATTCCTCGGACCGGGAGCTCCTGGGTCTGGGCTTGGCCGGCTTGGGGCTCGGGGAACCCCCTCTCCATACAGGGGTCCTGCCGCTCAGTTGTTATTGTGGGGTCAATTCCAAGGAGAGAGAGACTCGGGGATGGGGGCGGGGAGCTGTCCTCTGGGGCAGCAAGGGGGCTGCGGGCTCCGGGAGAAGGAGACTCTGTGGGGGCAGCTGGCCTGACCTGGTAGGAACAACTCCCTGAATTTTTGCCTTCCACCATCAGACGAGCCCCTTCCCCCCCACTCCCGCCAACTCCGCTTGCTGCATTGTTTGGGGGGTGAGTCACAGACCACAGGCAGCGGGACGGGAACCCCCCAAACAGGGGCCTCTAAGGGGCAAAGCCCAAACCAAAGAAAGACAGTGCGGAGGCAGCTACTCTGCTCCCCCCTACACCTGCTGAGGGGGTTGTGGCCAGGACTCCTGGGTTCTCTAGGAGGGGAGTGGGGGCTAGTGGGATAGAGCAGGGGAGGCTGGGAGCCAGGACTCCTGGGTTATCTGGGAGGGGAGTGGGGAGTAGTGGGTTAGAGCAGGGGGGAGACTGGGAACCAGGATTCCTGGGTTCTCTGGGAGGGGAGTGGGTAGGGTAGACATGCCTCCCTTTTAAAAGAGGACACTTAGGGAAAATACATGGTGGTGGGCTGCATTGGTTCAAGTTATTTTTCATAAGCGTCCTCTTTTAAAAGGGAGGCATGGCTACCCTAGGAGTGGGGGCTAGCTGGTTAGAGCAGGGGGGCTGGGAACCCAGGAGCCAGGATTCCTCGGTTCTCTGGGAGGGGGCTAGTTCTCATTTGAGCCTGGAAGTGCCTTCTCTGGGCAGGGGGACTACATGTAAATCCACTGAGGGATGTGAAAGGGGGCTAGAATAACTGAAGGGACATTGAGGAAGCTAAGACTCTTAGAGGGCAAGGATTTTGCTCTACACGCTAGGAAGCTCTTCTACTACGGTGGGTCCGAGAGCAGGAGGAGCAGCCAGCTATATGGGGAGGGGGCACTGCTCACCAATTCTTGTCTTTCCCCCCATCAAGGGAAGTAAATCCTGGTGCGCACCCAGTGTGCCTTCCCCCTCGTAGTTTTAGGAGCAGAAAGCCACCTAGGGTCCCGTGCTGGCTCTGACATGGGACTGGACCCCATAAATACTGATTGATTTAAATTTACATGCTGCCCTTTCCGGGAGATTGAGGGCAGCTCACAAATCATAAAAACATTAAAAACCAATACAAAAAAAATCCTTAAGACTCCCCCAATCCCCCCCCCCAACCCCCTATAGCCCAACCTCAAAACCACCCTGATCCCCACCCACCAAGTGCCTTTTCAAACAGAAAATTCTTACACTGCCTCCCTCCGGAAGATGCCCAGGCTCAGGCTCAGACAGACCTCCAAGGGGAGGAAGTTTGGTTCTGAAGCGTCGGGGCAGCAACCAAGAACACCTCCCCGTGAGCCTCTGTTGTATGAAGAAGTTGAATGGACAATACCCACAGGGAGAGGGAGGCCCCTCCTGCCCAATTTCAGTGGCCGTTACATACATACATCATATGTGTTGTGCATGTATCTCATGACAGAAGGAGAGGCCATCTTCCAGCTATGTGGGTGGGACCCAGACTGTTTAGGGCTTTAAAGGTCTAAAACAGCCCCTTGAATTGTGCTTGGAAAGCTGTAGGGAGCCAGTGCAGACTTTGGAGCACCAACGTTATGGGCTCCTGGTGCCCCGTCCACGAAAGGAGCTGAGCCGCCGCATTCCGCACCAGCTGATCACTCATCAAGGGCAGCCCCACATAGAGCGCATTGCAGTCATCTAGCCTCAAGTTAACAAAGGCATGGATGACGGTGGCCAGATCCAAATCAGAAAGAAAAGGCCGCAGCCTCCTCACCAGATGGAGGTGTTGAGAAACGCTCCTGGCCACCGCCCCCACCTGACAATCCAGGCGCAGCAAGGGGTCCAGGAGGACTCCAACCTGATCGACCAGAGGGGACCGGACTTCATCAATAACAGGAGTCCCAATCCCCTCCAGGTCACAAGGCCGGCCAACCATCACCTCGGTCTTGTCTGGCTTCAGCCTCAGTCAGCTCATCCTCATCCAGTCGCCGACCGCAGCCAGGCATTGGGTGAGCACAGAGACTGCAGGGCCTGGGTCAAATTAAAGAGAGAGGTAGAGCTGAGTGTCATCAGTGTATTGATGAGCCGTGACACTTTACCCCAAATGACTTCACCCACCAGCCCCATATACACATTGAACAAGAGGGGAAACAGGCTAGAACCCCCCAGGGGAAATCCCAAGAGGACAAGGAGCAGTTGCCCATCACCAATCTCTGGGATCTCCCCAACAGGAAGGAGCAAAACCACCCAAGAGCGCGGTCCCACCCACCCACCCTCACCCCCACTAGATCCCACAGTCATCTCAACAACACCTTGTGGTCGACTGTATCACAGGCCAGGGCCACTGAAAGATCTAACAAGATCAACAGGGTAGAATTTCCCTTTTCAATCTCCAGGGACCGGTCATCAAACAAGGCCACAAGTGCCGTCTCTGTACCGTACCCAGGATGAAAGCCTGACTGAAACGGGTTCAGGAACTCGATGACACTGAGATGAGCCTGCAGCTCAATAACCTTCCCTAAAAAGCTGGCCGGGGAGTCAGCATCTAAAGGTTGCTTCTTAAGCAGGGGCTGGACAACGGCAGTGTTTAGGGCATCGAATACCCTACCCTTCCGAAGGGGGGCGTTGACAACTCCAGCCAGCAACGGCCTCCGCGTCTCCTGGCTGGATTTTACCACAAGGATCTCATTTCACAGGTAGTTGCCCTCATCGCCCCCAAGCACCTCCCCCGCATCGGTGGGTGATACCAACTGAAACTGACCCAAATAAACAGGACAAGACCGAGCTTCTATAACCCCAAACTCTGATTTGGCAGATAAAATAGCAGTGCCCAAGTTTATTTAACTTATTTATTTATTTATATTTTTATGCCGCCTCCCCTGCCAAAGCAGCTCAGAAACAATAAAATCATATCAAACAACAAATAAATACAAACCCCACAGGTTGAGTAGAGCCCCTCCCCCCCAAACCCAACCCCCCCCCCACCCATTCACCCGTCCCCTGCGAGCCTCCGTCTGGAGGAAGTTCCACAGCCCTAGGTGCGGCCCCTAGAACACCCCCCTCACTGTGCCCAACCAGAACACCCCGGGGACTTTGAGGAGGGCACCCCCAGCCGTTTGCAGGGGCTGCTCCAGGACTCAGGGGGTGAGGCGGTCCTGCAGGTAGGTGGGGCCTAAGCCATTTAGGGCTTTATAGGTCAAAACCAACGCCTTGAATTGGGCCTGGAGGGCTATAGGCAGCCAGTGCAGAGACCAGAGCACTGATGTGATTGCTCACGGCGACCCGTTCCCGTAAGGAGCATTCTGCACCAGCTGCAGTCTTCGGACTGTCACCACGGGGAGCCCCACGCAGAGCGCCTTGCAGTAGCCCAGTCTAGAAGTTGTGGTGAATACGTGCAATTTTATCTGCAAAGTAGTTAATAAAAATGTCACCGTTGGCATTAGATGATGCCATTTTTGGGGCGGAGGCAATCGGATTAACCAGACCCCTCACCACCTGGAGCAGCTCCACCAGACTAGACTCTGAAGATGCTTAAGTAGCAGAGAAGAAAGCTTTCCTCTTTGCCACCATCACAACCGCCCCGGTCCTGAAGTGGAATTCGTGCACTCATGGCCCTGGCACCGAGAGGGTTAAGAGGGACTCCAGCCCTGGGGATCCGGCAGGATGTGAGACACAGGAACATGGCCCGGCTCAGGCTCCTGTGACTCACCTGCAAGGAATGGGAGCAGCCAGCTGGCAAGGGGCAGTGTCCGACAGCTCCTTCCAGCCGCATGGCACTGGCACAGCAGGGCACTGTGAATTAGGATTGAGGGGCACTAGGGCTGGGAGAGCAGGGGTCACAGACGGGGAATGAGGGGCAGCAGCAGAGCTGGATTCACTCCAGCCCTTCACATCTCATTTAGCTTTGCACTTTGACAGGTTTCAGTTTTTGGGTGGCCCCTGTGCAGCTCCCTGAGCTGACGGGAGTTTCCTGTGATCTGCAGCCTGGCAGAGGGGGATATTTCCCAGGGGGAGACTCTGATCTGGCTCCAAGGCTGAAAGGCCTAGCGGCTCCGAGCTGACGGGAGTTTCCTGTGATGTGACAGCTCAGGCACGTGAGGCAGTGTGGGTCCCTTATGGCAGGGCACAGCCAAGGATCCAAACCGGGGCGGGGGGAGTTGGCTAAACCTCTGTATGCTTGTCGTGTTACTCACTCTTCCTTTTCCTCCTGACTTTACTCATCTTCCAGGATTTCATTTAGATCCTTGTCTGAATCCACGTGCACCTAATGAAGCCCAGGGCTGGGAGAGCAGGGGTTGACAGTGGGGATGGAGGGGCAGCGGCTGAGCCGTGGGGAGCCCAGGGCTGGGGGAGCAGGGTCTGTGGGTGGGGATGGAGGGGCAGCGGCAGAGCTGGGGGGAGCCCAGGGCTGGGGGAGCAGGGGATGCGCTGTGGTCCGTCCGCCCCCATAGCTGCTGCAGTCACTGGTGCAGGGCGTTCTGCAGCCGGGCAGAGGGGGATATTTCCCAGGGGGAGACTCTGATCTGGCTCCAAGGCTGAAAGGCCCTAGCAGCTCGGAATGGGATTGGAAGGGGGGGGGGGGCAGAGCTCTTACTTCTTAGCCAGACAGGTGAGTGGGGCTTGCGTGGTCTCAGCAGGGTCAGCCTTGGGGCTGCTCTTTTCTCTACTTCTGGGCTCCCACAGTGGTTCCCATTTCCCCCTTGGGTGGAGCCCCATGCCCTCCAAGAAGGCTCCAAACATGACTGCTTACAGGGTCTTGCTGGACTCCTGGACTCTGTAAGAGGAGGGGGCTAGTGGGCTAGAGGGGGAGGCTGAGAGTCAGGACTCCTGGGTTCTCTGGGAGGGGAGTGGGCGCTAGTGGGTTAGAGCAGGGGGGGCTGAGAGTCAGGACTCCTGGGTTCTCTGGGAGGGGAGTGGGCGCTAGTGGGTTAGAGCAGGGGGGGCTGAGAGTCAGGACTCCTGGGTTCTCTGGGAGGGGAGTGGGCGCTAGTGGGTTAGAGCAGGGGGGCTGGGAGCCAGGACTCCTGGGTTCTCTGGGAGGGGAGTGGGGGCTAGTGGGTTAGAGCAGGGGGGCTGGGAGCCAGGACTCCTGGGTTCTCTGGGAGGGGAGTGGGGGCTAGTGGGTTAGAGCAGGGGGGCTGGGAGCCAGGACTCCTGGGTTCTCTGGGAGGGGAGTGGGGGCTAGTGGGTTAGAGCAGGGGGGCTGGGAGCCAGGACTCCTGGGTTCTCTGGGAGGGGAGTGGGGGCTAGTGGGTTAGAGCAGGGGGGCTGGGAGCCAGGACTCCTGGGTTCTCTGGGAGGGGAGTGGGGGCTAGTGGGTTAGAGCAGGGGGGCTGGGAGCCAGGACTCCTGGGTTCTCTGGGAGGGGAGTGGGGGCTAGTGGGTTAGAGCAGGGGGGCTGGGAGCCAGGACTCCTGGGTTCTCTGGGAGGGGAGTGGGGGCTAGTGGGTTAGAGCAGGGGGGCTGGGAGCCAGGACTCCTGGGTTCTCTGGGAGGGGAGTGGGGGCTAGTGGGTTAGAGCAGGGGGGCTGGGAGCCAGGACTCCTGGGTTCTCTGGGAGGGGAGTGGGGGCTAGTGGGTTAGAGCAGGGGGGCTGGGAGCCAGGACTCCTGGGTTCTCTGGGAGGGGAGTGGGGGCTAGTGGGTTAGAGCAGGGGGGGCTGGGAGCCAGGAGCACTGACGTTTAGGGGACCACAGGGAGGGGGTCACCAGGGGTCCCTCATTTTTATCTTGGTCCTGGGCATCAGTGTAGATCCCAGTAGGTCACAGCTGCCAGCTCAGGCCCCCATGGGGGAAGAGGGCATGCAGGAGGGGGGGGGAGTTGGCAGCTGTGACCCTCCCCACCCCCACCCCGTGGGCGGCTCTTTGGCTGACTCACCGGGCCACCGGGCACCCAGCCCATCATTCCAATCCCCTGAGCTGGATTGCTGCCCCTCAGGGCCTAGGACGCTGCTGCCAGGGCAGGGGAGGGGCATTAGCTGAGGCAGGTCTGGGGCAGTGGGAGCTGCCACCTGTGCAAAATGCAGGCCCTGCAACATGTATTTTTCATAAGTGTCCCTTAAAAACTTGCATCGGTGGCAACACTAGTGCCAGTCACAGCGCCCCCTCCCCCTAGTTCTTCCCTTACACACTTAGTCCGCTCCCCCAGGCCGCAACACCTCCATTCCCACCCATCCCACAACCGAGGGGGGGCGCAGTCTGTCCCACCTCAGCCCCTAGGAGCGGAATTGGGTGTGTGTGTGTGACTCGCTCCTTAACTCGAGGCCACGGCGTTTGGGGGCGGAGCTGGGTGTGGAAGCCCCGCCCTGTGGCGGCGCATGCGCAGTAACGGCCCCCACGTGACTTGGGGGCGGGGGCAAGAGAAAAGCCCGCGCGTAGCGCAGGCAGTTAGGAGTCAGCCGGCCAGGAGGCAGGATGCAGGATGCGTGTGGAGCTGCCTCCTCACAGACCCCTGCCAGGCAGAGAGGCGCCGCACAGGAGAGCGGCAGACTGGGACAGGCTCGCAGCCACACAGCTGGGCCTGGTAGAGGCGCAGAGACCGGAGGGGGGGGCCTGTCTGTACCCACCCCCACAATAAAGCCGGATTGTCATAGACTGGTGTCCGTGAGTACTTGGGCCAGGTGCCCACGGGGCAGGCAGACATCAACCATCGGGGTCTGAGATTCCGAGCCGTGGTCCCTCCCCCTCGGATGTTTGGGGCCCCGGCGGTGCTGGCGCTGCCCCCTCCCCCTGAGATCGCTACAGCCCCCGATACAGGGTACCCCTCCCCAGCCAGGGTGGGGGGGTCTGCCACCTACAGGTGTGTCTGAATCTGGGTCTCCAGGACCAGACTCGCTCTGTGGGTTAGAGGGAGCCGCTCTGGGTGCCCTTGGGGGGCCCTGCCCCACAAGCCCCAGGGGGACACCCCTATTCTGATCTCAGAGACCCCCCCCGGGGGGGCATTGGGTCAGAGGTACCTGATCCGAAGGGGCAGGTCTCTGACTCGCTCACCCCAAAGTTGCACTGTCCCTTGATGCAGTAAGTGCTCGTGCTCCCCCCCCCCCCAAAATAAAATAAATAGCTGACAGACTCTAATGGGCACCTAGTCTTCTCCCTGGAGGATGGGACGCGATTTCACCTTCCTGAGCCTGGAGTCTGTCTCTGATTCCGGGAGGGCAGTGGGGCCCAGCAGTTACTACAAGGGGGCGGGTCTCGTTGCAGGACAAAGCTCTGGGTCCGTCTGTCGCCAAGGGCCAGGGATGCCCCATTCCCGAGCGAGACCAGAGTCTTCACCAGCACCGGAGCCATTTGGAACAAGTCCTTCCCCGTCCCCCAGACCTGGCCTTTGCCGCTTTGCCGCAGACAGGGGCAGAGGGTTAGACAACGGGGGCTGGGAGCCTGGACTTTTGGGTTCTGTCCCCCGCTCCTGTCCCCACCCGCCCAATACGCAGCCCAGGTCCCTAACGTCCTCAATATGAGAACATCATGAATGTGAGACACTATGCCCCCTTAGCCTTGGGGGTGAGAGACACTGCGCCCCCTTAGCCTGGAGGGGTGAGAGACACTGCGCCCCCTTAGCCTGGAGGGTGAGACACTGCGCCCCCTTAGCCCTGTCTCTTATACACATCTAGATGTGTATAAGAGACAGCTACATTGGTTCCAATGCAGCCCTGCAACATGTATTTTTCATAAAAGTCCTCTTTTAAAAGGGAGGCATGGCTACCCTAGGATTGGGGGCTAGCTGGTTAGAGCAGGGGGGCTGGGAACCCAGGAGCCAGGATTCCTCGGTTCTCTGGGAGGGGGCTAGTTCTCATTTGAGCCTGGAAGTGCCTTCTCTGGGCAGGGGGACTACATGTAAATCCACTGAGGGATGTGAAAGGGGGCTAGAATAACTGAAGGGACATTGAGGAAGCTAAGACTCTTAGAGGGCAAGGATTTTGCTCTACACGCTAGGAAGCTCTTCTACTACGGTGGGTCCGAGAGCAGGAGGAGCAGCCAGCTATATGGGGAGGGGGCACTGCTCACCAATTCTTGTCTTTCCCCCCATCAAGGGAAGTAAATCCTGGTGCGCACCCAGTGTGCCTTCCCCCTCGTAGTTTTAGGAGCAGAAAGCCACCTAGGGTCCCGTGCTGGCTCTGACATGGGACTGGACCCCATAAATACTGATTGATTTAAATTTACATGCTGCCCTTTCCGGGAGATTGAGGGCAGCTCACAAATCATAAAAACATTAAAAACCAATACAAAAAAAATCCTTAAGACTCCCCCAATCCCCCCCCCCAACCCCCTATAGCCCAACCTCAAAACCACCCTGATCCCCACCCACCAAGTGCCTTTTCAAACAGAAAATTCTTACACTGCCTCCCTCCGGAAGATGCCCAGGCTCAGGCTCAGACAGACCTCCAAGGGGAGGAAGTTTGGTTCTGAAGCGTCGGGGCAGCAACCAAGAACACCTCCCCGTGAGCCTCTGTTGTATGAAGAAGTTGAATGGACAATACCCACAGGGAGAGGGAGGCCCCTCCTGCCCAATTTCAGTGGCCGTTACATACATACATCATATGTGTTGTGCATGTATCTCATGACAGAAGGAGAGGCCATCTTCCAGCTATGTGGGTGGGACCCAGACTGTTTAGGGCTTTAAAGGTCTAAAACAGCCCCTTGAATTGTGCTTGGAAAGCTGTAGGGAGCCAGTGCAGACTTTGGAGCACCAACGTTATGGGCTCCTGGTGCCCCGTCCACGAAAGGAGCTGAGCCGCCGCATTCCGCACCAGCTGATCACTCATCAAGGGCAGCCCCACATAGAGCGCATTGCAGTCATCTAGCCTCAAGTTAACAAAGGCATGGATGACGGTGGCCAGATCCAAATCAGAAAGAAAAGGCCGCAGCCTCCTCACCAGATGGAGGTGTTGAGAAACGCTCCTGGCCACCGCCCCCACCTGACAATCCAGGCGCAGCAAGGGGTCCAGGAGGACTCCAACCTGATCGACCAGAGGGGACCGGACTTCATCAATAACAGGAGTCCCAATCCCCTCCAGGTCACAAGGCCGGCCAACCATCACCTCGGTCTTGTCTGGCTTCAGCCTCAGTCAGCTCATCCTCATCCAGTCGCCGACCGCAGCCAGGCATTGGGTGAGCACAGAGACTGCAGGGCCTGGGTCAAATTAAAGAGAGAGGTAGAGCTGAGTGTCATCAGTGTATTGATGAGCCGTGACACTTTACCCCAAATGACTTCACCCACCAGCCCCATATACACATTGAACAAGAGGGGAAACAGGCTAGAACCCCCCAGGGGAAATCCCAAGAGGACAAGGAGCAGTTGCCCATCACCAATCTCTGGGATCTCCCCAACAGGAAGGAGCAAAACCACCCAAGAGCGCGGT
>QEPC01009666.1:1257311-1285378 GCA_003113815.1 Sphenodon punctatus
CCCCGCCGAGGCAGATCTGACTGGGGACTCTCTCTCCCCCCACCCCCAGCTGCAGGGGGATCTGGGCAGCCTCCTGTACTCCTCCTGTCCCCCTCCCCCAGGTGACTGACTCTTCCGGGCACTTGCTCTACTCCAAAGACGATGCCAAGAAGGGCAAGTTTGCCTTCACCACCGAGGACTATGAGATCTACGAGGTCTGCTTCGAAAGCCGTGCCCAGCCAGGTGAGGCCTGCCATTGTCGCATACGGCAACCCCATGGGCACCTGGCCCAGGCAGCAGCAGCCCCCTAGCACCCTCTGGATGCCAACTCCTACAACTCTGAACAGCCTGCCCTGATCTCCCAGCCTGCCCCCTGTCTGGGCACAGAGTGGCTACTTCCCCTGGGGGTCTGGGGGAGTTGGCACAGGGCTGTGGCATGGAGTCAGGACTCCTGGTTTCTGTTTCCGATTTGGGGAGGGCAGTGGGGCCCCGTGAGGGGCTGCTCGCTCTCGGCTGCGGGACAAAGCTCTGGGTCAGTCTGTCCCCACGTTCTAAAGCCCAGCTGTGGTGGGGGTGAATCAGGGATGCCTGGTTTCCATGGAGAACAGAGTCCATTGATGCTTTTTTTGAAGCAAGCCCTCCCCCATCCCCCCTGACTGGTCCCTTGTTGCCGAGCCGTGGGCAGGGAATTGGAGTGATGAACCGGGGGAGACCGGACTCCCAGCTCTAGAAAGGAAGTTGAGTGGCTCATTGTTCCCCGTGCGTCTCTCCCCCTCCCCCAGGCACTGTCCGGGTCCCCGACCATCTGATCACCCTCAATATCCAGCACGGCGTAGAAGCTCGAAACTACGAGGAGGTGAGTGTGAGCCCACCCCCCCCCGTTGTCTGGGAGTGGGGGGGATGGGGGTCTGGCTCAAGGGGACCCCAAACCCCCCCCCGCCAGCCCCTGGCCGCCCTGTATAGAAAGCCCTAGATCTGACCACCCCACCCCTCTCCCTGGCAGATCGCCAAGGTGGAGAAGCTGAAGCCCCTGGAGCTGGATCTGCGGCGGCTGGAGGATCTGTCCGAATCCATCGTCCAGGACTTTGCCTACATGAAGCAGCGGGAGCAGGAGATGAGGGACACTAATGGTGAGTGGCTCCCTCTGGGATCCCCACCCCCGGCCCAGAGTGGGACGGCACATAGAACTCTGGGGGTGCTTCCCCCCATGGTCTGCAGAGGGGGCTGATGGGAAGATCCTATCTCATCTCCTGCTGCTCTCGCCCTTTCCCATGGGGCAGGGTGACGATGGCCTCCCTCCCTCTGATGGCAGGGGTTCCCTTCCGGTTCTGCCGATGGCGCCGGAGTCGGTATGGGGGCTGGGGGAGGAGGAGTGGGGACTGGAGCCAGGACTCCTGGTTCTCACGCTGGCTCCATCTCTCTCTCGGCAGAAGCCACCAGCTCCCGTGTCTTCTACTTCAGCACTTTTTCCATGCTCTGCCTCGTGGGCCTGGCCACCTGGCAGGTCTGCTATCTCCGGCGCTTCTTCAAGGCCAAGAAGCTTATTGAGTGAACAGGACTAGTGCTTGGGGAGACGGGGTTGGACGTGGGAGCTGCCAATGCCGGCTAGCGCCACTCCAGAGCGTGCAGAGGCCCCGCCCACGCTCTCTGCGTTCCGGACTGTATCCTGCCTCCAGGTTTTCCCTCTGTTCCAGCTCCCAGGAGAAGTGGCACCCGGACCGGATCTTTCAGCCCATTGGGAATGGATCTGTCATGGGGAGGGGTGGTCAGGGCAGGAGCAGACAATTCCTCCACCCCTGTATTGAATTCACCTGTAACTAATTTGGATCCCATGTGCTTAGGTGACGGATGATAATAAAACCCTGGTTCCCAGCTGGTGCTGGATCTTTGGGGTGAAAGGGCAGAGGGGCCTGTCCCCTCTCAGCCAAACCCTCCTCCAGGGGGGCGGGCAGTGGGGCTTGCTGGGCCGTGACTCCGCCCATCAGCAGGGCCAGGACGATATGCATAAGTTGGGGTAGGGGCTTGCTGGGAGCAGAGTTTCAGACAGTGAGGGGACACATGCCCAGCGGGCCTGGAAACCGAGGCAGAGGGGGTTCCACTGGGCTGGTGCAAGGGGGTGCTGAGGGTGGGGTATGGATTCTGGGCTGCGTGTTTCCCTTGCAGCCTGCAGTGTCTGAGCCACCCCCCACCCCCATGGCTGGCACATTCTTGGAAGAGCAGGTTGGCTCAGTCTTGCTGCAAACCCAGGCTCAGGGTAGATTCTCTTTGGTCGTTTTGGCTCACAGCAAGGTGGTTGCAACACCAGGGAGTTGCTTCGGTCCAGGCTGCCCAGTGCAGTGTAGGCCCTGCCCTCCTGGCTGGCCAGTGTGGGCAGGGAAAGCACCCCAGTGTCTGGGCAGCCCACTGCCCTGAGTGGGGCTGGGCCTGCCCCACCTGGAGCCCATGGAGGTTTATGCCACAGGGAGGGATGGCAGATATTCCGGCTGGGGTTGGGTCCCCGGAAGAGAACTTTGGAAAGGACTTGATTCCCACCCTCCTCAATCACGGAGGCAGGATGCTAGGTAGTATTAAAATAGTGGGTGTTTTTATTAGGGCCTTGGTGCTGGATACAGGTCAAATATAAACAGAAGCCTCCTTAGGGCAGGGTCTTCGCTCTCCTAAAAGCCCTGATTGGAGGGGAAAGCTGCCCCTTGGGGAGGAAGGTGTCCCTTCGAGGTGCTGCCTCCATTGTCCCCTGCCCCTCGGGCTGAGAGACAGGGAACATCAAAGCAGAATGGGGGCATTACCACCTGGAAGACCCGCCCCCCCCCCCAGCCCGTCCCAGGAAAGTATTCCCCCCACCTCCCTCCCGTGTCTCCGGTGTCCAGCTCTGTGGGCCCAGTCAAGGGCGGCAGTGACAGTCACAAGGCAGGCGCAGCACTCTCAGCTCCAGCGTCCCGTCCTCCTGCAGGAAGGCAAAGGGCTGTGGGCTCCGGCGTGGCTGGCAGCAGGGCCCCTGGCAAGAGGAGAAAGAGAGACCGCATGAGTGAGGCCAAGAGAGCTGGCAGTGTGTGTCTGTCTGTCTGCTTGTCTCCCCACCCCCCAAGAGGTGACACTAGGCCTCCTACAGGGACAGATGGAGTCCTTTGCTAGGACTGAGTGGAGCAGCGTGTGTGTGTTTGTGGAGCAGTTACACGTGTCTGCATTCACACACACTGCAAGGCAGCAGTGTCCCCCACGCATCAACGCAGCCCCTGACCAGCCTTTTTAAGGGGGGGAGGGGAGAGTTCATCCCCCCCTTGCACCTGCTTTGGCTTCAGCTCTGTGTCTGTGTGGTGGCTTGGCTGCCCTAGTCCGCAGGCCTGGAGCCAGGGGTGCAGCGGGGGGCCCTCCGCACCGTGGCAGCAACAGCCCAGGCATTCAGTGAAGATGAAGGCATCTGGAGGGTGCAGGACCCAGCTGTGCCAGTCAAGTTCTAGGGAGGGAGAGAGAGAGAGAGTGAGAAGGGGAGATTTCTAGGCGGGAGAGAACCCAGGAGTCCTGGCTCTTGGACCCTCTTCTGCTTTAATCCACTAGACCCCACTACCCTCCCTCCCTGAAATCATCATAACCCTTCTAACCCAAACTCCTGCGTGAACCCGCTCCAGAAAGTGAGGGGCCTAAACTCTCAAGCTGCTGGCAAGTGTGGCAAAGATGGACCAAGCCCTCTGTGCTTCTGGGGGAAGGGTGGCCCCTGTAAGGGGCACTGGTATGGGGCAGGCGGGGTGGTGGGAACTGGGGCCAGGATAGAGGAGCTGAGAGGGGGGAAGCAAAGGGCAGGAACAAGACCAGGGCAAGGTCTACGGAGATGGGAGGAGGGTTAGTTTGTCCAACACCCTGTCGTTACTATCCAGGCCCGTGTGCCGCTGGCAGTCATCCACGAAACTTGGGGGAGTAGTTCTGTGGAGGGTCGACAGGGCCAGGCACCATTTCAGGATCCTGGGGGCACCTGTTCAAGCCCCACATTCTGTCACTGTCCCACTGGTCCATTTTAAACTGATTCTGTGGCTGCCGTGGCCCACAATCCACCTGTGCGGCGCCTCCTTCCTCATACCATAGAGTTGCAGGCAAATCACTCGGTGCTCTAGGCTGCTGCCCACAACTCTATGGTGTTGCCCAGGGCAACCCCTGGCCAAGTGCAGACAGACAGCAGCCCAGCCTTGGACTGGTGCCCCGGGTTTGGCCAGCCTGCAGCGGCACTCCAGGGTGTTCTGGAGCATCGCTGGAGGGGCTGCCCCCCTCTGACAGCGCGCCTTTAGATGGACGGGCGGAGCAGGGCCAGGGCTGCTGCCCGTCCGTCTGAACACCCACTGGGTCGGGACAGGCACCAGCCCGAAGGCGGGGCCCACCCCATATTGGGGGGGAAGGGCCATGTAGGGGGGCAGTCACGCTGTGCAGCTTCATGCCAGCCAGCTAAGGGGACGTGGCTGTCCCTTGCAGAGATGGGGAGGCGGGATTCTCTCCAAGCTGGGGTTGCCACCTATGCGACATTTTTAAGGAACACATATGAAAAATACATGTTGCAGGGCCTGCATTGGCACCGATGCAAGCCCTGCAACATGTCTTTTTTCATAGATGTTCAGTTCCTTAAACGTGCATAGGTGGCAACCCTACTCCAAACCCCAGGATAAAGATGGATCCAGAGCCAATGGCAGGCTGTCCTGGGCACCCCCCACCCCCACCCCAGCAGGACACTTATTGGTTAGTGTGCCTGGGAGATCTGCTGGATCCCTGTGGATTTACCGTCCAGTGTGACTGTGTGTGACAGCTGGGAGCAGCGGCCCCTTTGAATCAGCAGCGTCTGATTGGAGGAAATATCTGTAGGGGAGGGAACAGACAGTCCGTGTCTCCTGAGTGGTTACTCACAGGAGGGGGGGGGGAGGAGAGGGGAGGGGGAGCGTGTGACTCACTGAGGTGCTGCCCCCCACTGGGCAGGGTGGGGAGCCCCATCAACACTGCTGCCCATCTCTCCCTCAGCTGCCCCGTTGCCTCTACCGGGATCCTGGGGGCTCGGTCCAGACGTAGCAGCCAGAGAAGCTCAGCAGCCACCCGGCCCAGGGCCTGTGCCCGGCAGCTGGGGGGAGAGGCAGGATGGGGGTGAGACCCAGCTATATGCCCCCCACCCCTAACACCCCCCCCAAACACAGCACACACCCCCAAACCCCCTCTTCCACAGGGTCAGCCTTAGAATTTGCGGGGCCCAGGGTGAAGCAGGACCTTTGGGGGCACTGTCCATGGGGACCTAAAGGGGGTTGTGTTTGGAGCCCCAATGGGAGGGAGTGAGGCCCCCATGCCCTGCCCTGGGGAAAGACAGGCCCCCTGGGAGTGAAAAGATTCCCTCACCCCTGCGCTAAATACAGGGTTGTAAGAATAATCCCACTAAAAGCTACGCTATAAACTATCAATTAAAAGTGGGGAATGGGGATTCTGATTTATCCAAGACACGATTCAGCACAACCCAGACAATGACTTCCAGGAGTGCACCCAGGAGGGCGAGTGATGGGCATGGGGGCGGGGAGGGGGAGGTGCTGTCGTCTGGGTGATACGAACACCCCACGCTGGCAAGAGGCAGGACGTTGCTGCAGCTGGAGACAGGAGAAACTTCGGGGCTGGTGGGGGCTTTGGAAAGAGCTACCCAACAGCTGTGGCGAGAGCAGGATCTGCATGGGCAGGAGCCCTCCATTGCAATCTAAAGCCTGCACCCAGGCTTGTTATTTGGACTTAAAGTACAAACAACTGAACTATAGGAAGGAAGATAGGAGATGCCACAGTCCAATGGTCCATCCAGCCCAGCATCCTGTCTCTGATAGGCACAGCTTCAATTGCTTCAGAGAAGTGCCCAACGGATCATCATGGAGTGATCCATTCCCGACTGTCTCTCCCAGCTCCTGACAGTCAAAAGGTGTTTTTAAACAAGCAAGGCTGGGGTGGGGGGGTTCCCCCCAGCACTCACAGCCAGTTCCTGTGATTTGCAAAGGCCGTATCCCCTGCCCGCAGTGCCTCTGCATGGGGGGTTATCTGCTGGCGTCTGGGGCCGCCCTGGTGAATACAGGCAGGCGATGCACGGCTGCCCGCTGCTTGGCTTGCCCCGTGAGTGGCTAGGAGTGGGTGCTGTGTGGCGCATGGGAGCCTGCTTCACCTTCAGATGGGCAGTTGGATGCGTGGTTTCTGGGTGGCCCTGCGAGGGAGCGTCTTGTTTAATAACACACAGAAGTCTTGTCACCCAACCAACTTTAGGGAACTAAGTCTCGGTGAACCATTAGCAGTCTTGTCACCCAGCCATTAGAGAACATCCTCTAAGAACTTATTCAAGCCCAGTTGCACTGATTCACGAACATCCAGTGGCAATGAGTTCTGCAGGTTAATTGTACATTGAGTAGGAGAAAGAAAGAAACTTCCTTTAATTTGTCTTAAATATTCTGCCAATCAATTTCACAGGGTATTCCTTTATTCTGGTATTATGAATAAGTCCCTGTCTACTTATTCCACACAACTTACGATTTTATAAACTTCTAGCCTAGCCCCCTCAGCTGTCTCTTCTCCAAGCTGAAGAGCCCCAACCTATTGAGTCTCTCCTCATGTGGGAGCTGCTCCAGATCCCTGAACATTTTTGTTGCCCTTCTCTGGACCTTTTCCAATTCTACTAGATTTCTTTTGAGATGGAGCGACCAGAACTGCACACAATATTTAAGGTGCAGTCACACCACAAATGTGTATAGCTGGTTTATTCTCTATCCCTTTACAAATCATTCCCAACAAGATTTGCCTTGTTGATGATACAAGTTAAATTAGCATTTGCATTACATTTGTTCTAAATTCGTGTAACTCTGTTGTAAGCGCTGAACTATGCACACTTTATTAGCTTTAGTTGAATTTCTAAAAGCTTTCTATAATGTAAAGCCGGCGCGTGTATGTCTGGCTGAAATCAAATTCCAGGGTAATTCTTGGTTCCGTACCAAGATCTATTGCATGTGACCCAGATTTGGGTGACTGTGAGTTCACACTTGTGGACTGACACACTCTGGGGAGAATGGGGGCCAGTGCAGACTATGAGTAGGGAAACTGAGTCACAGCTGCCCTGGAGGGAACTTGGGGGTATCAGCCACATAGAGTGAAAAAGTGAAATGTACAAGGTGGAGAATGCATTTTATATGCATTTGACTTTTATCTGCAGTTTACTCTATTTTATATGTATTTTTGAATGGATGATGTGTTTTAAAGGGGATTTGGGGTATGAATGGTTTGGTGGGGGTGGGGTACAGCCACGACCCCTCTGTGAGATGAAGGCATATGGGTTTGTGGGGTGGGTGCTCTCCCGGGTGAGTGCCTGGAGGTTGGGAATTCCCTTGTGTGAGAGGTGAGAGGGTGGGAATGGAGTGCTTGGGTATGGGGAGGGGTGGGATTGGTGTTGTATGTAGGCTATGTTTTATTGTTTCAATTATTGTAGGCTGTTTGGGGGGTGCGGGTTATTTAATATATTTTTTTAAAAGTGTTGTAAGTCACCCTGAGCCAATTTTTGGGATAGGGTGGGATATGTCAATTCCTCCCCCACCCCCCCAAAACAACTGACCTATTGGGGGTTGGGACAGTCGCGGCACAAGCGGCAGGGCTAGGTCGGACCCCAACGGACCTCTGAGTGGCCGGCCCCCGGTTCCATCTCCCCCTCTGATCAGGGCCCCCGTTTCCATCTTCCCCCTCCTTCAATTTTGGTTGATCTTGGAGGAGGGGGCGGGGCTGGCGCTCCAGAGGGGACTTCTGGCCCAGAGGGGCCAAAGGCAGCCGGTGGACCGGCTACGCCGCAGGCGCACACCACAAGCAGCGCACCTAAGGGCCGCACCCAAGTGGCCCTTGGCAGGGTTAGGGCGGGGGTCAGGTAACTGTGATGGGGGGGGGTGTTATTGGAGGTTATGGGGGAAGTATTTTAGTTAAAGGTGGGGAGATATGGGTTGGGGAAGAAGGGGTAAAAATTGAATTGGGTGAGGAAAGGGGGGGTTGGTGTTTGGGATGCCCCTCTGTGGCAGAGGGGCTGGGGGTAGGGAGTGGGGGGGGTAGGGCCTCCTCCCTCAGTGAGAGAGGGGGAGAGAGGCCTAGGAGGGTGGTAAATGACCCACCGGTGGCAGAGGAGAGTCAGGGGGTTGGGAGGTGGGAGGATTGGTTGGGGGGGGGCGCTATACCTCCCGGTGAGATGGGGAGGCGTAGCCTGAATGGTTGGGAGAGGGGACGCCCTGTGAGAGGGGGAGTCCCAAGGGAAGGGGGGAGAATAGGGAGGGATATGTTGAGAAAAAGGAGGTGGTGGGAGGGTAGGGTTCTCCCTCGCACCCTGGGCGGTACAGCCGGGGAGCGGGGGCTGGAGGGGCAGCCGGGGGTGGTGGTGGTAGGTGCGGCTATTGGGGTCATGACAGGCATGGGGAGGTATGGTCTCAGGGGGAGGGGAGGGGGAGTGGTGAGGCAGGATAGGTGCTTAGTGCACATCCCACTTACTTCTCCCCCATCAGATGAGCGGGGCAAATAAGGCGACAAAGGCCCAGGAGGTAATCCTGGACCATGCCGCCGATCTCACGTGTATCACGGAGACCTGGCTGGACAATGAATCGGGGCCAATTCTGACTGATCTTGTTCCAGTCGGGTATTCCATGCAGCACCAGCCGCAGCCGGAGAAACGGGAGGCCGGTGTAGCTCTGGTTTTTAAAGAGGGGTGGTCTATGAGGAGGTATCCAGTGCAAACCATGGCAGGTATTGAGGGTCTCCATCTTTTGTTTGATTTGGCAGGGGACAGTTTGAGTGTGCTGCTGGAATACCGTGCACCTACTAGTCCAGTAGCCTCCCTGCAGGCTCTGGTGGAGGCTGTGTCAGACGTGGTGTTGCGGTCCCCAAGGACAATAGTCCTTGGGGACCTCAACATTCACGCCGACGCAGTTCTCGGAGGAGCCGAGCATGAGTTCATGGCTGCCATGGCAACCATGGACCTGTCCCAGAGGGTCAACGGCCCGACACATCTTGGAGGACATACCTTAGACCTCATGTTTTGCACAGGCCTTGAGATGGTTGGTCCGTTAATGGGGGAGGTATCAGCTGTGCCCTTGTCATGGATGGACCATTACTTCCTGCAGACCTCGCTTCTAGCACATGTCCGCCCCGACAAGGGAACGGAACGTATTAGGATGGTCCGCCCCCAGAGGCTGCTGGACCCACTGCCGTTTCTAGGCGCTCTGGGGGAGTTACCCTCTGACGTTGTTGACCGTCACATTGATGACCTTGTCAAGCTGTGGAACACCTTGCTGACGGAGGCCATCGATCGTACGGCTCCCAGGCGTCCGTTGCCCAGGCAGAGGCTCCGCAGATTTTCCGAGGAACTGCGGATGCTGAAGCAGGACAGGTGGTGGTTGGAGCGACGGTGGCGTCGTTCTTGGGCTGAAGCCAACAGATTGCGGCATAGAGCTAGTTTATGAGCCTATGCCGTGGCTATGTGGGCAGCAAAGAGGGAATTCTTTGTTACCCTCATAGCATCTGCAAAATCCCGTCCGGTGGAGCTGTTCTGGGTTGTATGGGGGCTGGTCAGTCCAGCCTCCCTCAACCCTAGAGCTGAGTCATCATCTGCCTGCTGTGACCTTTTGCGCATTATTTTGTGGAGAAAATCACTTGGATTCACCAAGACCTCGATGCCACACTTAATACAGTGGAGGAGGTAGAGGTGATAGAAACCCCGCCTTGTCCAGTTTTGTGGGATCAGTTTCAGTCAGTGACACCTGCTGACGTGGGGGTGCTGGGGGCTGTTCGAACCACCTCTTGTGAATTAGATTTGTGCCCGTCCTGGTTGATTAAGAGCTGCCGGGAGACAATGGGGCCGTTGCTGGCTGGGGTGGTCAACGCCTCCCTGCGAGAGGGCAGAGTGCCAGCCTGCCTCAAGGAGGCGGTGGCGCGGCCTCTGCTCAAGAAACCATTGCTTGACGTTGGCTCCCCTGCCAGCTATCGGCCTGTCTCCAACCTTCCCTTTTTAGGGAAGGTTATTGAACGGGTAGTGACTCAGCAGCTCCAAGGGCATCTCGACCACGTCGGTTATCTGGATCCCTCACAGTCTGGTTTTCATCCGGGGCATGGCACTGGGACAGCATAGGTGGCTTTGGTTGATGATCTGCGCCGTGATAAGGATAGGTCGTTCGAACCTTTTGGTCCTATTAGATCTGTTGGCTGCATTTGATACCGTTGACCATGAGATGTTGGTGACGCGCCTGCGGGACAGTGCGGGGGTGGGCGGGATTGTTCTTGAATGGTTCCGCTCATTCCTGACCGGAGGAACTCAGCAGGTGGTGCTCAGTGATCATTTTTCATCACACCGAGACCTCTCGTGTGGGGTCCCGCAGGGTTCTGTTCTGTCCCCTCTCCTGTTCAACGTGTACATGCAGCCGCTCGGCGAGGTGATCAGGGGGTACAGGGTGAGGTGTCATCAGTATGCGAATGACACCCAACTGTACCTCTCATTTTCAACTGAGCCAGGCCCAGCTGTCTCGGTGCTTACCCGGTGTTTGGCAGCTGTGGGGGACTGGATGAGGGCTAATCGACTGCAACTAAATCCTGACAAGACGGAGGTGATGTTAGCGGGTAAGTCAATGGAGATGACGACCCCCTCGGTTGAGGGGCTTTGTCCTCCGCTGACTTCCCAGGTTTGGAACCTGGGGGTGCTCCTCGATGCGCAGCTCCGCCTGGATGGCCAGGTGGAGGCTGTGGCGAGGAGTGTCTTCCGCCAGTTACATCTGGTGCGGCGGCTTCAGCTGCTGGTTTCGGTTCCGGATTTGGCCATGATCATCCATGCTTTTATCACCTGTCGGTTAGACTACTGTAACACGCTCTATGTGGGGCTACCTATGGTGACGGCTCGGAAACTGCAGCTGGTGCAGAATGCGGCGGCCCGGCTCTTGGTGGGGCTGGGCCGCCGGGAGCACATTACACCAGTGCTCCGATCTCTGCACTGGCTGCCAATAGTCTGCCGGGCCCGATTCAAAGTGTTGGTTTTTACCTAGAAAGTCTTACACGGTCTGGGCCCTGCTTATTTGTGAGACCGCCTCACTCCCCGGGTTCTGGACCGGCCCCTGCGGTTGTCTGGGGGCGCTGTGTTAGAGGTCCCTCAGGTTTCCTAGGGGACCACGCAGGACACGGCGTTCTCGGTGGCCGCACCTTTGGAACTCCCTCCCGGCGGGGACCCGTCTGGCCCCAGACCTCCCAGTTTTCCGTAGGAACTGTAAGCCCTGGCTGTTCCGTCAGGCGTTTGGTGAGGGAGAAGGGTGAGGGTGGATGGTACAGACTTTATCGCCTCATTTTTATTGTTAGTTTTGATATTTGCTGTTTTTATATATTTTATTGTATTTTACTGATTGATTTTGTTAGCTGCCCCAGGCTGCCTGTGGCAGGAGGGGCAAGGTATAATTTTAAAAAATAAATAAACTAACTAATAATAAAATAATAATTAATTAATTAATTAATCAATCAATCAATCAATAATACCCCACCCCCACGTTCCAGAACAGCTCACAACACAGCACAAGCCCCACTGAGGCCCTCCCGCACAACACAAACCCAGCAACAGCCTTTGTTGCGTGTCCCCCTACAGATCTCCATAACACAACACACACACAGCATGGCACTGTCAAATACAAGACAACGAACTCCATCGTCAACAAAACCCCCATTGCTACACAACTCCCTCTACTGCACAACCCTCTACCTCCACTGCACAACTGAGTACACAACAACCCCATTACCAGCTACACAATCCCACCAACACTAATAAACACCCCAGCATTAGACTCCCACCCTGCACTGCAACACAACCACACACCAAGGTCCTGCTACACAACACCCTACCCACAATGCTCCTACCCTTGGTTCAGTACCAAGATGGATCTATTGCACATGACCCAGATTTGGGCGACAGCGAGTTCACACTTGCGAACGGTCACTGACACTCTGGAGAGAGTGAGGGCAAGTGCAGACTATGAGGGGGGAAACTGAGTCACAGCTGGGGTATCAGCCAAGTTCCCCACATCCCAACGCCCCCACTCTCTCCCACTGTGTCCCTCACACTTCTCCATACGCCAGTCCATGCGACACACCGACACAATGCCCACTCCCAGTGCGCAACCCTCCTGCTACACAACACCCCCGTCACACCCTGCTAAGCCCCCCCCTCCAGCCACAAACCCTGCACTTGGCACAGTCCCCACAAATGGTGTCCTAACTGAGCTTGAGGGGGCTTGGGCCCCAGGGTTAATTGGTGCATGAATTATTAGGAAAAAAGAGTAAAAAAGGAACGGGGACTTACTGAAAGTAGCAGCCTCCCTCCCCCTTGCCAGGAGCACCCCCCACCCCTGGGGCCAGTAGCTGCTGTCGCCTAAGGGACTAAACGCCAAGTTCAGGAATGCAAATTGGGCCAGTTGATCACCTCTCGATTGGGGGGGGGCGGATCTGTTTGAAATGCATCAACCCTGATGTTTCATTGGGGGAGCAGTTGCAGAGTGAGTCTCCACCGTGGGGGCCTAGGGTTATTTATCATTATTATTGCTTTAGATTTCTTGGCTGCTCCATCCTGCTACAGCAGCTCAGGGCAGCTCACAACAGATTGAAAAACATATAAAAATACAAATTTGCAAAATTTGCAAAAAAGATAAAAACCCTATAACAACAACAATCAATCAATAATCCCCAAGCAGAGAAAAAAAATCTCCCCCCCTTCATCCTCCCCCCCGTTACCCGTCTCCCTTGCCAGAAGCCTAGTGGAACAGCCAGGTCTTCCACTGCCTTTGGAAAGAGGGGGGATCGATCTGGGGCCAGGCGGGTCTCCATTGGGTGGGAGGGAGGGAGTTTTTCAGCTGCGGTGCAGGTGGCACTTGTATGTAACACTTTTGTCGACATTTTTGTGGATAAAATCACCCCTATTCACCGTGACTTCAAAGCCACATTTGCAGCAATAGGGGAACCAGAGGTATTGGAAGCCCTGCCTTGTCCTGTTTTATGGGATGAGTTCCTGTGGGTGTCACCCGCTGATGCGGAGGATGTCCTGGGGGCTGTCAGGGCCACCTACTGTGAACTAGATCCATGCCCATCCTGGCTAGCTAAGGCCAGTCGGGAGACGTCACTGGACGTTGACTCCCTGACCAGTTATCGGCCTGTTTACCAATACAAAATTTTAAGGAACACTTATGAAAAATACACATTGCAGGGCCTAACATGTATTTTGCACAAGTGTTCCTTAAAAATGTGCAGAGGCGGCAACGCTACTTGGGGCAAATGCTGCCCCATGACCCCCTGCCTTGATTGGAGGGTCTGGGGTTGTGAATGGAGCTTGGGGGACCCCCACTCACACTAGGGGTCTTTTCAAACTGAAAGGTGGGGGTGCTTTCTCCAGATCGAAGGAGGAAAGCACCTCCCTGGAATTCGAGCCCCAAAGGAAGCCTCCCCTCCCCCTCCAGGAGTGGCATGGGAGCTGGGCCCTAAGGCAGGGGAGCACCAGGACCTGCTTATCCCCCTGACATGCCATGCCCAGCCAGGGAAAGAGAAACTGCAGCCCCAGCTTCCTGGGCTGAATCCCCCAAGTGCCCAGCTCGACAGCTACCAGCTGGGATGGCGGCGGGGCACCTGGCTGAGCTAGTTGGGCAATCTGCCCCCCCCACACACACACACATGGAGGGGGAGCGGCCCCATAGTCAGCCGGGGCAGGTACACCTGCTGAATGGAGACGCGCCCCTTTGATTCCAAGTTGAGATTCTCTCCCTCCCCAGCCCATGCTGTCAGGTACTGAGTGAGCTCTGGCGCTGACCCTCCCACCCCGCTTCCCCAGCTGGGCCAGGACAGGGTGCTCAATCCCCCCAGGCAACAGGGCCCCAAGACCCTCACGTCTAACCCCCTCAGCTCCACAGAGAGAGGAGGCCACATCCCCCAGGAAGCTGCATGACGCCCCCCCCCGAGTGGGGAGCAGAGGGGACCCCCACTCCAGAGACTAATCTGGGAGGCAGATCCAGGGGTCAAGAGACAGCCCAGCCCCCCCCCCCCCAATCACCTGACAATAGGACATGGGAGGTGGATTCTTTCTCTCCTGAGCCCAGCTCTGGCATTAAGTGCCTGCCTCACCCCAAGGGGCCAATCCTGTCTCCCCCAGTCCTGAGTTCAGCACAGCAACCTCCCCACCCCTCCCAGCAGCCCAGTTCTGGGCTGGTGTCCCCGACGGCCTCCCCTGCCCGATGGAAAACTCCTCCCTGGAGACTCCAGCTGCATTGTGCTGGGCTCAGAGACGCCCCTGGAACTGACCTGCAGCTGGGGTGGCCAGAGATGCACATTTTAAAGGACTCATGAGAAATACAGGATGCAGGGCTGCGCTGGTGCCAATGCAACCCTGCAACCTGTATTTCTCATAAGTGTCCTTAAATGTGCCTATCTGACCACTCTACCCGCACCCCTGGCTCCCCCAGTGTACGGCAAGGTTACACTCCCCTCCCCAACCCCCCACTGTTTGCTCCCCCCTCCCCACTCACTCACACCCCCTTCCCAAGCCCCTCCACATTTCCCCCCCCCCCACCCCAAGTGTGTCCACTCCTCTCCCTCACACAGGCCCCTCAGTCTTGGGGCCCCTGAAGGAAGCCTGGGGCAGGGGTTGGCTGTTCCCAGCTCAGGGCTCCCTGGAGTGAGTGCAGGGGGCACCCCTCTATGGGGGCAGGGGCTGCACTAGGCCTGGAATCCACAGTCTGGGGAGATGGGGCCAACAGTCCTGCTGGCTGTGGGCACTGTATCCCTGGGGGTGGGCGGGGGAGAGAGCCTCTTTCGGAATCTCCCTATGAAGCAGGATCCCTGCCCCCCATCCTGAGAAGGAGGCCTGGGGGGCTTGCTCCAGCGATGGGGAGACTGGTTTCCATGGGAACAGGGCATCCTTGCTTTGCCCTCCACATCCCCGCCTGGAGCAGGGGAGCTCTGGACAGACCCGAGACTGTGCGGACGGACTGACCCAGAGCTCTGTACTACAGCAAGAGACCAGCCCCTTGCTGTAGCCACTGGGTCTCACCCCCCTCCCAGAAACCCTGGACCGCAGCATCCCCGCAGTGCCCTGACCCACTAGACCCCCCCCCACTCCCTCCCATGCTCCCTAAGAAGGACCCAGGCATCCAGGATCTTACCTGTCGTTGAGGGTGATGACACTGATCTCCAGGGGATCCCCCTCATCCCAGCTTGGCTCCCGGGGGGCTGAGCCCACCAACCACATCGCCCCCCCAAACAGCAGCAGCAGCAGGGGGGTCCCCATGGCCAGGCTGTGTGTCTGAGAGGCAGGTGCTGGACGAGCAGCGGGCAGGGCGGGCAGGAAGCTGTGGGAACCCGCTTTTATCTGACTCTCCCCAACACAGACGTGACCTTGGCATATTTCACAGGGAGGCTGCGAACGAGCAATGCCAACACCAGCCCCTTGGGGCGCGGCCACAGATGCCCCAGCCCACTGCATCCTCGACCCAGCCTACCCCACGCAGCCAGAAAGCCCCCACAGGCAGCTCACCCCCTGACTCCAGCTGCCCCTTTCCTGTGGGCCTGGAGACCCCATGCTCCCCATTTACAGCCACCCCAGGGCCGGGCACGCTAACGATTTGTAGGGAGGAAAGCAGTGCGTCAGTTAGATTCAGGGTCTAGATCTGCCCCAGAAGTTGCGCCCAATCACCCCAGAAGCCACCACCCCTCTGCCCCAGAGCTTGGCAGAGCAGGGAAATGAATAGGGTTGCCACCTAGGCCAATTTTCAAGGAATACTTAAGAAAAATACATATTGGAGTCTTTAGATGTCAGTGCAGGACCTGCAATATGTATTTTTCATAAGTGTTCCTTAAAACCTTGCTTAGGTGGCAACCCTATAAATGAACCCTCCCTTCCAGCTGGCAACCCAACCACTGGACTAACCTGCCTCGCCGCAGCTGAAGACAGAACGGAAGTTTTGGTGATTGAATTGATAGGCTGGCCAGGTGGTGGGGCAGGAAGGTTGTCAGGGGGAGTGATGAACCCAGTGATGATGTATGTTGTGAAAACGTCACGTGTAACATGGGGAAGGTCAAGGTCACAGGCAGGCACCTTATTTGCATCTTATTTGTCAGATGCCTGTAATCTTCACCTAGTGCTGGTGTGTCTCCTCGTGTCTCGAGCATGCCTTTTAACTCCCCCAAATTGCCTTGCTTTGAGTTTTTTGTTAATGTGCATTGTTGGTGATTCAGCCTTAACCTAAATTAAGCCCCAAAACGCCCCAAAGCGCTACGCCCTTTGGCCGCGGCCCTTTGGACTGCGGCCTGCTGCCGCGGCCTGCCGCTAGAGCCGCTGGGCGTGGGGCTTTAAGCCCCTGGCTGCTTCCAGGTGGGGGAGGGAGACCAGCCGGCCTCTCAACCGGCTTCTATGCTCCCCCCACCCCCCCGGGACTCACAGCAGTCTGTCTGTTTCTCCGCAGGTGTCAGCGGAGCCTGAACGAAGCAGCGGGGCAGCGGCAGCACCAAACAGATCCCTTCCTCCTCCTCCTCCGCGGATGGTGAACGGCGGGCAGGCAGGTAAGCGGAATCAGGTCTTTTGAAGGCTGTTAGCGTCCACAGCGCCGGCGCAGCTCTCGCGAATACGGATGGCGATCAGTTGAGTTCCACTTCGAGCAGGGCTGGTTACAATCAGGAGCGGGTGGTGGAAAGGGATGGCTGGGGCTCCTGGGAGCGGACACCGACAAGCAGCAAATGTTCTCCGTCTAACCACTTGTCAAGGGGGGGAGCACCCACGCCCACCAACGGCCCCCACCAANCAGGTTCGGATTGAAGGGCAGCAGCAGAGCTGGGGGGAGCCCAGGGGTTGCAGGTTCGGATTGAAGGGCAGCAGCAGAGCTGGGGGGAGCCCAGGGGTTGCAGGTTCGGATTGAAGGGCAGCAGCAGAGCTGGGGGGAGCCCAGGGGTTGCAGGTTCGGATTGAAGGGCAGCAGCAGAGCTGGGGGGAGCCCAGGGGTTGCAGGTTCGGATTGAAGGGCAGCAGCAGAGCTGGGGGGAGCCCAGGGGTTGCAGGTTCGGATTGAAGGGCAGCAGCAGAGCTGGGGGGAGCCCAGGGGTTGCAGGTTCGGATTGAAGGGCAGCAGCAGAGCTGGGGGGAGCCCAGGGGTTGCAGGTTCGGATTGAAGGGCAGCAGCAGAGCTGGGGGGAGCCCAGGGGTTGCAGGTTCGGATTGAAGGGCAGCAGCAGAGCTGGGGGGAGCCCAGGGGTTGCAGGTTCGGATTGAAGGGCAGCAGCAGAGCTGGGGGGAGCCCAGGGGTTGCAGGTTCGGATTGAAGGGCAGCAGCAGAGCTGGGGGGAGCCCAGGGGTTGCAGGTTCGGATTGAAGGGCAGCAGCAGAGCTGGGGGGAGCCCAGGGGTTGCAGGTTCGGATTGAAGGGCAGCAGCAGAGCTGGGGGGAGCCCAGGGGTTGCAGGTTCGGATTGAAGGGCAGCAGCAGAGCTGGGGGGAGCCCAGGGGTTGCAGGTTCGGATTGAAGGGCAGCAGCAGAGCTGGGGGGAGCCCAGGGGTTGCAGGTTCGGATTGAAGGGCAGCAGCAGAGCTGGGGGGAGCCCAGGGGTTGCAGGTTCGGATTGAAGGGCAGCAGCAGAGCTGGGGGGAGCCCAGGGGTTGCAGGTTCGGATTGAAGGGCAGCAGCAGAGCTGGGGGGAGCCCAGGGGTTGCAGGTTCGGATTGAAGGGCAGCAGCAGAGCTGGGGGGAGCCCAGGGGTTGCAGGTTCGGATTGAAGGGCAGCAGCAGAGCTGGGGGGAGCCCAGGGGTTGCAGGTTCGGATTGAAGGGCAGCAGCAGAGCTGGGGGGAGCCCAGGGGTTGCAGGTTCGGATTGAAGGGCAGCAGCAGAGCTGGGGGGAGCCCAGGGGTTGCAGGTTCGGATTGAAGGGCAGCAGCAGAGCTGGGGGGAGCCCAGGGGTTGCAGGTTCGGATTGAAGGGCAGCAGCAGAGCTGGGGGGAGCCCAGGGGTTGCAGGTTCGGATTGAAGGGCAGCAGCAGAGCTGGGGGGAGCCCAGGGGTTGCAGGTTCGGATTGAAGGGCAGCAGCAGAGCTGGGGGGAGCCCAGGGGTTGCAGGTTCGGATTGAAGGGCAGCAGCAGAGCTGGGGGGAGCCCAGGGGTTGCAGGTTCGGATTGAAGGGCAGCAGCAGAGCTGGGGGGAGCCCAGGGGTTGCAGGTTCGGATTGAAGGGCAGCAGCAGAGCTGGGGGGAGCCCAGGGGTTGCAGGTTCGGATTGAAGGGCAGCAGCAGAGCTGGGGGGAGCCCAGGGGTTGCAGGTTCGGATTGAAGGGCAGCAGCAGAGCTGGGGGGAGCCCAGGGGTTGCAGGTTCGGATTGAAGGGCAGCAGCAGAGCTGGGGGGAGCCCAGGGGTTGCAGGTTCGGATTGAAGGGCAGCAGCAGAGCTGGGGGGAGCCCAGGGGTTGCAGGTTCGGATTGAAGGGCAGCAGCAGAGCTGGGGGGAGCCCAGGGGTTGCAGGTTCGGATTGAAGGGCAGCAGCAGAGCTGGGGGGAGCCCAGGGGTTGCAGGTTCGGATTGAAGGGCAGCAGCAGAGCTGGGGGGAGCCCAGGGGTTGCAGGTTCGGATTGAAGGGCAGCAGCAGAGCTGGGGGGAGCCCAGGGGTTGCAGGTTCGGATTGAAGGGCAGCAGCAGAGCTGGGGGGAGCCCAGGGGTTGCAGGTTCGGATTGAAGGGCAGCAGCAGAGCTGGGGGGAGCCCAGGGGTTGCAGGTTCGGATTGAAGGGCAGCAGCAGAGCTGGGGGGAGCCCAGGGGTTGCAGGTTCGGATTGAAGGGCAGCAGCAGAGCTGGGGGGAGCCCAGGGGTTGCAGGTTCGGATTGAAGGGCAGCAGCAGAGCTGGGGGGAGCCCAGGGCTGGGAAAGCAGGGACTGTGGATCCCTGTACCTCATGCCTCCCCCCCACCCTCCGATCCAGCACATTCCTTGCGCACAGAGGGCTGATGTCTGCGGGTCTATAAATAGCCAGGATTAAGGAGCATCGGGCAGATCTAGCAGTGGAGGAGCCAGAGGAGCTGTGGGCCTTGGCAGGGCTGCGTTACCCAGGGGCTGCAGGTCGCTGTATCCCCCCAGATGCTGCGCATTCCTAGGGCACAGAGGCCTGTTGTCTGGGCTATTAATAAATGTGCAGGTGAGGGGGCGTGGGGGGCTGGAGGAATCTGTGTGGCAGATTAGCTGTTTGCAAACAGGCCGCCTGCACCTGCTCCCAAGGCCACAGCAGGAGAGGCTCCAGAGTCACCCATCCATCCAGGGAGCCAGGGGGAGCCCAGGCTCCGGGGCAGCGTAACCCTCGCAGCGCTGGGGAGGCAGCAGAGCAGGGAAGGGGAGCTCTGGGCCCTGGGCAGGATATCAACCCATCATCCCAGAGTCACACTGGTGTAAACGACAGACCTGGGAGCCTCAATTGTGCGGAGTCCCGGCCTGTGGTGGCGTCAGAGATTCTTATGTTCCTATGAGATTCTCCTGTCCTGTCCTGGAGGTTTCCCCAAAAAGGCTGGGCAGCTGTTTGTCAGGGATGTTGTAGCTGTCATCATCCTGCATCCCAGCAGGGGTTGGTCTGGATGAGCCTCCAGGTGGGTGTCACGGGTTGGAGATCCGCACCCCCACTTTACCGGGTTTGAGTGACTCAGTTTCCCTCGCGCACAGCCCACTTGAACCAGTTTTCTCTCTCTGGCTAGTTCAAGCCTGCCGCAGGGACAACCCCTTTGTCCCTCAAGGGCCCGAACATTCCCGTTTACAGACTCTTTAATCTCTGGGTTCGCAAGAGCTTGAGAGCTCTTGTTGCTCACTTGTGTTCCAGTGTTAGACACAGACACTTCTTCATAAAGCTAAGCAGTAAGTTTATTGATTATATAAGTAAGATAGTTGATACAGAGTGGTTACTAGAAATCAAAGGTAAATAGAACGCATTCCTGATCTATACTGGTCGAGTTCCTAAATAAGCATCTTACCCTACCAAGGCCCATAAGTTCTTCTCAGCCCTTGATGTAAGTGACTGAGTCTCCAGACTTAAAGTTGCTAGAAAGCAAAAACCTGTCTCTCAATTCATGTCTTTCCAGCCTTGCCGGCTGCAAGATGGTGAGTGAGTTCCTGATAGTTGTTATTATTATTATTATAAACATTTATATAGTGCAAGTCGCGTACTTGGTGCTGTACAGAAACATAGAAATAGATGCGGTCCCTGCCTGTGGCTTACAATCTAAAAGACAAGGAGGGGGAGACAGGGAGAGGGGACAGTGGGAGAGACATGGGAGAAGACAAACAACATTCAAGCGGATGCGAAGTCTCAGGTGTGTGTGCTTGGCTTGGTTACAAAGAGGTTGGTTACAGCAGTCTGCAGAGGAGGGCAGACAGTAAGTATATGGGGAACGACTAGCAGGCATTGGGAAAGGCGGCAAGGAAAAGGTGGGTCTTGAGGAGAGATTTGAAGGAGCGGAGGGAGGGGGCAAGGCAGATGTGGGTAGGGAGGGAGTTCCAGGCATGGGGGGCAGCGAGGGAGAAGGGTCAAAGGCAGTTAAGTGAGCAGGAGAAACGAGGGAGAGTGAGGGAAGGGACAGAGGAAGAGCGGAGCGCGCGTGCAGGAGTGCGTAGGGAGATTAGGTCCAAGAGGTAAGGGGGAGCTTGGTTGTGTAGTGTTTTGAATGTGAAAACCAGGAGTTTAAATAGGATACGTTCAGGAAGGGGCAGCAGCCACTGAAGAGAGAAGAGGAGAGGCTGCACATGGTCGAAGCGACGGGCAGAGTGAATGACCTTGGCAGCGGAGTTTTGGATTGCGATAAGGGGGGAGAGGTGAGAGCAAGGGAGGCCAGCAAGGAGGAGGTTGCAGTAATAGTCCCTGATAGTCACTCCCCCCTCTGGGGTACAACTCCTTATATCCCCAGGAGGAAACTCCGCGTATCTTCTCGAGGCTTCTAGAATTTCCTTTGTTCTTGTTTCCTTTGTTCTCTGTCTCTGCACGTAGGCAATGGCTGCCTGCATTAGCATATAAATGTCTCTGGCCGCCTTGTCTGGGCCAGGGTTCCCAAATACACATTCTTTGTAGCTCTTTGCATTTCCTGGAGCTTGGTCACATGTCACAGCCCTAATTTAAGTTTTACAGTTCTCAATTGTAACATTACATACATGTGGAACCTTTTGCATTACATATTTACCAGACTTGTAGTCTACATGTAGGCCCGTGTTACACGTGTGTGACCCTATGTTCCTCTGTGACAGTGGGTCCCTTCCAGCTCTAAGATTTTGTGATTCTAAGAAAGATCCAGCATCACGGAGGCAGTGCAGGCAGGGCTGCCACCTGTGTGTATTTTTAAGGAACACTGATGAAAGATACATGTTGCAGGCCCTGCACTGGCACCTTAGATGCCAAAAATACACACAGGTGGCAGTCCTACATGCGGGGACCAGAACCGGTCCTGACTGAGGACCACACTTGATTTGCCCATATGTGTGTAACGCAGGGTGAAACTCATGAGTGGTGAGTCTGAATGGCGTGCTACACTCCCCCGTCCCTGTGTTGGGCGTTGATATGCTGCATGGGATGCAGGTGAGCATCACCCCATACTCAAAGATTCAGGGCCATCATCCTGTTTGTTACCCCCCATATGAGCCCCGGCTCATGGAAGGAAGGTTCTGCCTAACTGAACATTTCCCTTCTTCTAATGGGCAAGTCAGTGCATGTCGATTAAACGTTCCTAAGTCAGCCCAGACCCCCATGTAGCACAGGGCCCCAATACCCCCTGCACTGGGTGGGTGGATCAGCAGGGAGGGCTGTACCAGAGGGGGAGGGGGCTCGGTGCTAAATCATCCCTCCCAACCTCACCCGCCTCTGCTAGCTCCTGTGGTTTCCTGCCCGGATGCTCCGTACGACCTTCTCGTCCCCAGAGCCATTATAAATGCTCAACCAGGCTCATCCTACTTGCTGGAGCGTCACTGCCATGGGACCTGCCAGTCTGCTGCTGCTGCTGCTGGGGATGTGGGGCTGGGGGCCCCCAGCCAGTTCAGTCCTACCACCTGCCCCACACACGGTGAGCAGCTTGGGGAACTGTTGGAACGAGGGCAGGAGTTGGAGGGGTTGGAAGCAGAAGGATACCCCCACCCCTGGTGATCTGGGGCAGGTCTCAGCTAGTGCCCTTTAGAGGGGAAGGGATCAGACCCCTCTCCTGTGGTCCAAGCTGCCCAGGGGTTGCCAGGTTGGGGTGTAGAACAGCAGCCTGAAGTCCCCCACCCCTGCACACACATGCCCCATGCCGAGCTGCACTCCCATGTAACTCTCCGACACCACAAACACAAACTAGCAATAGATGGGGACTTATGGGCAGCGGCAGAGTTGGGAGAGCAGGGGCTGCGGGTGGGGGTTGAGGGGCAGCGACAGAGCTGGGGGGAGCCTGGGACTGGGAGAGCAGGGGCTGTGGGTAGGGCTTGAGGGGCACCGCTCCCTAAATTCTCCCTTCTGGGGGTTAACTCTTTCCTTGCTGTCTCAGGTCCAAATGACCAAAATGTTCAAGGATTTTATGATCCGGTTCAACAAGAGCTACCCGAGTCAGGCAGGTACTGGATCTACTGAGTTGGGGAGGAGGGAGTGGATCTGGGGTGGGGTAGAAAAGACTTCCCCTCCTCCATCATCTCTTTGCTCCCCTCCTAGCCCCTCAACTCCACTGTGGTTTCTAGACACCCCACCCGCCTTCCAAACACTACAAGCATTTTTGGAAATTGACTTGGTACTTAGTAGCCACTGTGGAATGGCAGGGGAAGGGGGGCAACTACTAGGATGTACCCCCCCCCCTTTTTATGTGCTGTCCGGTCCCCTGATTCTCAGAACTGATAGGGGGAGGGGTAGAAGCCAAGTAGATGGTGGGGGGGGGAAATGTCCCCCCCCCAGCCTCTTTCATTCCATTGCATGACATTTTCACACCTCCCACCTAGCCCCCTCCTCCCCCCACCCCCCGTGATTTCGGGTTCACCCCTCTCTGGCCGTCCTCCAAGCCACCACTGGACCAGCCACGACTCAATTACTCCTCTTGCAGCAACCACTGAGCCCCACTCTCCCCAAAGTGTGCCAGCCCGTAAGTCTAGGGAGAGTGTGCCAAACTCTGGGGAGAGTGTGCCTTGTCGCCTGGGTTGCAGCCCATGACATTCATCAGGAAAGAAAAAGGGGTTCGGCCCATCTTGGTGGTTGGCCAAGATCCCAGTCAGCAGCCACCCATTTTGATGATATCAAAGAGCGCACTATGCTAGCTTAACATAGAAACCTTCCCTGTCTCAGTCCTTACTTAAGTCCCAGAAAGTAAATCTTCTTCACAGGAATTCTTCTCCAGGAACTGTCTCCCCTCAGCTGCTTAACAAGCCCATAAATATTCGTGCTGGGAAGAAGGTAAAACCTGGATCTACACGGATCCTCATGGATCCACATGATTTTTTCACCCGATCCCTTACCAGGCCCTTCGTGCTGGTTCTTTGATTTCTCTTCCCTGAACATGAACTAGGACCGGACTCCTTTGCCTGGACCAGGTTTGGCTTATGTTGAATACGTTTCCTGATCCATTTTCTAAGCTTTTACTATAACTTTCATTCTAGCTTGTACAATCAATAATTCACATCGTATAATCTACGCCATGTTGTTCTATAGGTTAAACTGATCATTTAGACACCAAACACTTCCCGGTTACATCAGTTGGTTTTACAACATTACTGCTGAGAACTGATGGACTCATGACCCACCAGTAACTCATAACACCCAAGACTCCTCTGTCACGGGATTGGGGGTCCGCACCCCCACTTTACTGGGTTTGAGTGACTCAGTTTCCCTTGCGCACAGTTCTCTTGAATCAGTTTCTCTCACTGGCTAATTCAAGTGTGCCACAATGAAACTTCTTGTCACCCAAGGGCCCGATCCTTCCCGTTTCCAGACTCTTTACTCTCTGGGTTCGCAAGAGCTTGAGGGCTCTTGTAGCTCACTTGTGTTCCAATGTAAGACTCTTTCCACTTCTTTATGAAATAAGAAGTCAGTTTATTGATTACATAAACAAGATAGTTAAACAGAGTGGTAATAGAAATAAAAGGTAAATATAATGCATTCCTAACTTATACTGGGTTGAGTTCCTAGGTTATTCATCTTACCCTAAACAAGGTCCATAAGTTCTGGTTTTCTCAGCCATATAGTAAGTGGCTGGGTTCTTGGCTTTTTGAGAGCGGAATCTCTCACTTCATCTTCCCCTCAGCCTGTTGCTGACAGGCTGGTTCTTTTGTATGTAGATGTTCTCTCCAAGAAGCTTTGCAAGAAGTCTCTCTCTTCTCCTATCTTCCTCCCATTTAACTAGGAACTCAGTTCCTTTGTTTCAAATTTCCCGCCTCGGGAGCATGGCTCAGGTCACGTCCGCAAGCCAGGTAAACAGGGAAGTTCAATTTGCATCTCCATAGGCTGTCTAGCAAGCTAGGTGTTGAATACACTGTTTTGTTATCTCTTGTAGTTCCTGCAGACTTGTGACGTGTGAGAGGCCCAACCTGAGCTGTAATTTGAGTTTTACCTTTCTCAGAGTTGGCATTACAAACATGTGGAACCTTTGACATTGTATAGTAACATTACATACCTGTGAAACCCTTGGCACCACACATTTACCAAACATGTAGTTCCGTGTTACACGTGTGTGACCCCATGTTTCTCCGTGACAGCCTCCTCTTGTGGCTTGACACCCCTCCACCACACATCTCCCCACCACGCTCCATCACAGGGTTTGGTTTCCTGCCCCCGCCCCCTCCAGTGCCTAAGTCCCAGCCCTTTCCTGCTTTGGGGGAAGGGTAATGTGGGGTGCAGGGTCCGCAGGCTGCAGGAGGCTGCCCCTCCCACACCTATCTCCCCACCCCCAGAGCAGCACCGTCGGTTCGAGATTTTCCTGCGGAACCTGGCCGTGGCGTGGAAGCTGCAGGCATCGGAGCTGGGGACAGCGCGCTATGGGGTGACCCCCTTCAGTGACTTGACAGGTGAGGGGGGCAGCGGGGACAGACATAGGGGGCACATCCTGCCCCAGTTCTAAACCTCTGCTGAGCCAGCTCCTGTCCCTGTCTTCCCCCCCCCCCCCCAGAGGCTGAGTTTGAGGGGGCACACTTGACTCCTCCACGCTCCTTGCCCCCTATGCTGAAGCAGATGGACTGGCTCCCCCGGGGACAAGTGCCTGAAAGCTGTGACTGGCGGAAAGCAGGGGTGATGACAGCCGTGAAAAATCAGGTATGGGGACGAGAACCCCCATAGGAAGAGGGGATGCAGCCTGCCCGGCTCTCCCTGCGCATTGGGGGCAGTGCTGACTCCATCACCGCTAGTACTGCCCCCCCACTGAGCCGGGCGGGCTTCCCCTCTGTGTGGGGCTGGTGGGATGAAGCTGGCACCCTCTCCCCCTTCCTCCACCAGGGCAAGTGCAGCTCATGCTGGGCTTTCGCCGCCACGTCCAACATCGAGGCCTTATGGAACATTTACTGGAACGTGCGGACGAACCTCTCAGTGCAGGGTACGTGGAAGGGGGACTGGGTATGTGTGTATTGCGCTGCATTGCATCCCAGAAAGAATGGGGGTTAGCGATGCCAGATGGGGAACCCAAGAGTCCTGGCTCCCAGCCTCCCCATCTAACCCACTAACCCCCACTCCCCTCCTAGAGAACCCAGGAGTCCTGGCTCCCAGCCCCCCCATCTAACCCACTAGCCCCCACTCCCCTCCCAGAGAACCCAGGAGTCCTGGCTCTCAGCCCCCCTGCTCTAACCCACTAGCCCCCACTCCCCTCCCAGAGAACCCAGGAGTCCTGGCTCTCAGCCCCCCTGCTCTAACCCACTAGCCCCCACTCCCCTCCCAGAGAACCCAGGAGTCCTGGCTCTCAGCCCCCCTGCTCTAACCCACTAGCCCCCACTCCCCTCCCAGAGAACCCAGGAGTCCTGGCTCTCAGCCCCCCTGCTCTAACCCACTAGCCCCCACTCCCCTCCCAGAGAACCCAGGAGTCCTGGCTCTCAGCCCCTCCATCTCTAACGTTCTGAGCCAAGAGCCTGTTCAGATGAATCGCTTGCTCCAGTAGCTGTCCTGCCCCCCAGTGCAGCTTCCCAAGGCAGCGGGAATACCCAGCCCCAGAGATTACCCCCAGGTGCAGGTGGGCAGGGCTGGGTGCCTCTAGCCATGGCACTGCCGCCCTTTGCCCTGCTTGTGCACGGTGCTGCACGGTCAGAGGGCTTGTTCATGCTCCCCCCCCCCGACCCCCATTAACCACTGCAGCCTCAGCTGCCCAGACACAAGTTCTCCTCCACACTGAGCCCTGCCCTGTTCTCTCCTTGCAGAGCTGGTGGACTGCATCCGTGGTGGGAACGGCTGTGCCGGCGGCTACGTGTGGGACGCCTTCCTGGTCGTCCTTAACCGCAGTATGTAGAGTCCAGGCAGCTGATTCCATTGCTCAAGTTGGTCCCTGCCATTCCTGATTTTCCTGCGGCAGGACCTTAAACTCCCCTTCCTGCTCCAGCCACCCTATAGCCTCTGCCCTGACTCCACTCCCACCGGGGGGCCTCTGGGCCTGGAGTGGCTGCAGCAGGAGGGCAGTGGGTGGGGGCAGTGAGAGAGGCCTGGGGGGCGGGGCATCCCAGCCACTTGCTCCCCATTTCATTCCACATGCTCAGCTGGTCGGAGCAAGAGGGAAGCTCAAGGCTCCATCTCCCACCCCTGCTTCCCCCCAGGTGGCCTGGTGTCAGACTCCGACTATCCTTACGTGGAGCAGGAGGGGCAGTGCCTCCGGCGCCGAGAGGGGAAAGAGCCAGCTGCCTGGATCCATGACTTCAGCATGCTGCCAAAGGACGAGGACTGTGAGTTGGGGGTGTTGCCCCTTTGAGGGGCCGTGGGGGCCAACGCACCGTAACCAAATTGTAAGAGCAGTGTAAACTCCCCACATTTCTCAGCTCCTAGTGCTGGAAGCCTTTCCCCCAGGGGCTGGGGACAAACTGGTGATTCCTGCCAGAAGTAAGTACCAAAGATGAGGACCTGGGTTAGGGTGGCTAGAGATGCAAATTTTAACCATAAAAAATGGCATATCTGACCACCCTAACAGGGGTGAAGATTAGAAGCAATGAGATCGATGGAGAATTGGAGCAGGGGTCAGGATAAAACAAGAGAATCCTGCCTGGGATTCTTTAATAATAATCTTAACTCTCCCTATGCTAATGCCAAGTGTATGGGGAACAAGCAGGATGGGCTGGAAGTCTTAATACTTGAAGGAAACGATGACTTCATCCTCCTTGCTGAGACCTGGTAGGAGAGTTCTCCTGACTGGAATGCAACACTGAGGCTTGTTCCAGGACAGGGAGGAGGAAGGAGGGGGGTTTGGCCAGTGCCCCATGTTCATGCTGTGATGGGATTGGCCCCTCTCTGCTTCACAATAGGCTGTCTGTGACTCAGTTTCCCCACTTACAGCACCCACCGGACCAGCTTTCTGCAGAACTGTTCCAGCCCCTAAGGGCCTCTCTCTCTCTATGTCACCCTTACCTCAGAGTTTCCCAACCACAGAAATTAAATACAGGGTTCTCTAGACAGACAGACAGACAGACAGATACGCCATTGTCTGCTTAAAGCTCAGTTCAGTCTTGAAGGCTTTCCTTTCCAGCCCCGATGCCGAGAGCCGGGTGCAGGTTCTGACTGGCAGTTGCAGAGTTGGTCAGTTTCAGGATGACTGAATCTTTTTTTTTTTGCCTGTTGATGACCCTTAAATACCTTTCTCAGTTCTTCCAGAGTTTTCCTAGATTTGGTGTCTTAGGTCACGTACGCAATGGCTTTGGCGGGGACAACCCCCCTATTGATTTGTTAATTGTTTTTGTGGATTCAACCTGTCCCTCTCAGACAGCGTGGCCACGGGCAGGGGCGGCCACGTCTGCTCCCACCCTCCCGATGTTCCCCCCGGGCAGGAGCAGAACTTACCCGGACCGTGGCAGGGCTAACACAGGCTGTGTGCTGGGCTCCCGTCTGGGCTAAGCGTCCCTGGACCGTGGTAGAGTGGGCCGTCACACCTGATGCCCTGCTCCGGCC
>QEPC01009666.1:1303968-1315041 GCA_003113815.1 Sphenodon punctatus
TTGGAAGGAACTGAGGCGGCGAGGGCTCCTCCCTCCTATATATAGATTCCTGCTCTCGCGAGACTACGTTCCCGCTCTTTTCGCAGGAGGGGAGGGGGAGGGAGGGGCGGAGCCCTCTCCCCTTAAGATCTATTTCCAGGCCTATTCTGCCTGGAGACTGCTAGTTAGAGGTTTTCCGGTACCTGCGGAGCAGGAAGTGAATCCCAAGAGTGAGAATTGCGGAGATCCTCGAAGAAGAACCAGGATTCCGCCTGCTGAGCGGGTTCCATTCCTGGCATCAGTGGCCTCTCGGGTTCTGAGGTCGGACCCTGCTTTTGTAACACCCTGTGGGAGAGCTCAAGTCGAGCTCCACCTCGTCCGTGCTTAGGGGCCGAGAAACAGCCACAGTATTACCAACCCTCCCCCTTTAAATCAGGAGGCTTATGAAAAATACATGTCTCAGGGCTACATTGGGTTCAATATAGCTCTGCAACATGCATTTTTCTTAAGCCGCCTGATTTAAAAGTGGAGGCTGGCAATACTGCAGCCACAAAAACTCTCCCCAGTGAAACCCCCACCAAGCACTTCCTTTCTGCCAGCCCCATGCACGAGGATTGGGTCTCACTCCAGACGAGCAATTTTCTTGAAAGGAGTCATTTGCTCTAGAGCAGCTGCTGAGCTGCCCCAGGGTTGCACGCTCCGCTCCCATGAACTGGGAGAAACCCCAGGCCCAGAGCACTTGCTTCAAGGCAAGGCCTGGGGGAGTGGGGGAAACACCCCCGTCTGTCATGCGCTCTCACCCCTTGCTTGGCTGTGGCTTTTACAGAGAGAGCAATGGGAAACCCCGACGGGAGGTCAAACAAGCCTCACCCCAACACAGACCCTCTTTCTGTTGGGCGCCTGCCCTGAGATCCGTGTGCTCAGCCTCTAGGGCCCATCCCACCTCACATCAGCCGACAAGATGGTGAGTGACCGGGGCCACAACATGCTGGGAAATGTTCCCATGGGGCCCAGGAACCACAAACCCCCTCAACTTGAGGCTACTGATCCTCACTCTCAGAACCGACCAGGGAAAGATGCTCACACTGCAGAATTAGCCTGGGGAACTCCAGGCCACAGGATGCAGTTGTGGCTATGTATTTCATGAGGGTGAAAGAGGACCGAGGGTTCCTATGGATGACAGGGATTATCAGAGCAGGAATAGTTAATGCTGCCAGGTTTGGGGCAGACAATAAACCCTCCGGTTTTAGGGCTAATGAATTTCTCCTGCCTGCAAAATCTCACTTCTCACTTGTAAACCCAAGTGACAATTCCTCCCTTCTTCTCCCTTCCCAATGTGCCCCCTGCCCTACCCCACCCGCAGGCCCTTGCTAAATCCTAGAGCGTCTCCCTGCACCATATCTTTAACTCCATCCTCCCCGCTCCTGACTGAAGCTGAAGAAAAGTCAATTAAAATCAGTATATTCCATCCATTGAGAATATCTGGAAAAATATCAATTGTGACCAAACTGATGAATTCCCGAGGAAAGTCCACCTTATTTTGAAATTATTTCTGATTAATTTATGGCTTTTTTTTTTTTTTTTTTAAGATTGACTTTTTATTCCGTTTCATAGGATACAAAATAGCCCAAAATTGATAGTTTGCAGCATCGTCAAAAATAAAACATTAGAGGATATTAAACATTCTCAGCGATCATTCGTCACGAACAAACTAGAAAGGACATGAATGCAGATCAGCAATAGAGTGGAAAGAAAAAAGGGACCCAGGAGAATTTATGATTTACTGTACATTTTGGATGAAGGAATTGAGAGTTTGAATAATTAAAATGCACCGAAAACTGAGAACTTAGTAAGTTTCTGGAGCCAAAATGTTTGGTTTTAGTTTTCGGACACCAGACACTTCTTTTGGGGTCAGCGGGATAAAAAGAGAAAGAATTTTCAATACCAAACTTTTTTCAATTCCTCCCGGCCCCCAACACGGTCTCCCAAAGGCCCCTTGCCCACAAATCCCCCCAGCTCCAGCTCCTACAATCTTGGTGCAGGTGGACTCAGGCCCCAGCTCCATGGTCCCAGCCGGGAACCCTCTCCCCAAAAGCTGGAGCTGTGGGAAGCTGCACCAGGCGTGTGCTGGGGCCAGGGGGTTCTGAAGAAGCAGTTCCTTTTGGGCAGATGGAGAGACCCCCTTGGGTCTCGTGACGACACTGATGAGGGGAGCCTGCACTGCTGATGGGGAGGAGATCCTAAAGTGCCTGGAGCAAGTCAGGCTGTGGGTCAGGTTCGGAGGTGCCCCTCCACCTACTGCAGGCACATCCCAGGGGAAAGACTTGTTAATGAAGGATCCACCATTTAATCAAGACTAACGTAAAGTCCTTCCCTTGCCATGGTTGCTGCCGCCTGACACAGGGGCAAGCATTCTGTTTGGTCACCAAACCTGGGAGCTAGCCATGGAGGGGAACATGGGTTTTGTGGAGGTTTGTCCCCTTGGAAAAAATCCAAGAAACTCCTCAGCAGAGCCATGAGGCAGAAAAAACACCAACGGAGCAATGTCTGGCTATAGGCACCTCCCACCCAACACCGGTCCGCCAGTCCGTCCTAGAGATGTGGGAGCTTTGCAGTGCCGCTCTCTTTCATGTGACCCTCCATGTCACTTGAGGGGGAGACCCTTCCTTCTCCAAGTGGGCAGTGCACAGCATTTCAAAAAAATCACATTTTCATCCTGTGCTTAAAAGAGATTTGATCCTGCACTTTCCAGCTCCTACCGCACTAGTGCTCCTGATTGTGTGCCAAGTCCCTGATCCATGGGACACCTTTCCTGTATGTGTGGAAGGTCCCTCACGGCCCCATGGTGAAGAAAGGGCAGATGCTGCCTCCAATGAGCTGCCCCTGCTGGACGGAGGCCTGAGGTTGGCAGCACAACCACAAAGAAGCAAGATGGGACATCCCGTTTTCAACCCTGCGGTTCATTTCCCCCAAGGCTAACACGGCCTCGCAGAGACAAGCCTGTCTCTCGGTCTCTCATTCATGCCATGCTGGATGACCTGCAGAATGACCCCGGCGCCGCAGTGAGGAGCGCCACTGCCAGCACCAAAGAGCTGCTCCTCAAGTTCTCAGTGGCTCATGCCAAGCACGGTATTTGGGCTGCCCTGTGCCGGATCCTCAGGAGCAGCAAATGCCCTTCCCGTTTTGACTCACTGCCTCCAGAGGCTCTGACCGGGCCGCCTCTCCTCCTTCACCCTCTCTCGCTCTTCCAGTACTTAGCAACCTGCACAGTGACACCTGTACTGCAGCCAGGAGCGCGGACGCCAGCACCAGACACGCCCAAAAAATCAATAACTGCTCCAAGCTGCCCTGCACCACTGGCTCCTCCCGATCTGCAGGAGAAGCAAATCCCCACCCCCCCATTTATGACGACTCCAACTAAGGGGCTCAGCCCTTATGCAGAGGCCAAGACCATTTTGACTACAGACGTTGCCTCTGCCTGCCAAAGCCTTGCCTCAGTGCCATGCACCAACCCTTCCACACTCTGAAATTAGACAGTGTCCTGCCAGCCTATCTCGCCCTTGACCGGGCTGCCTCGCCATCTCATTAACCAAGTCCTGTTAAAACCAACTCCGCGCAAACCCTGAATGGTAAGAATCCACCAAGATTCTTACCAGGCCGCAAAATCATGAGAGTCCTGACCAAGGACTCGCCTGATCTCCTCCTCGTTCTCTCTCCCAGTGCTTGATGACGTGCACAGTGACCCCTGCGCTACAATCACGAGTGCCGATGCCAAAACCAAAGAGCCGCTCATGCCAGGCACGGTGTACAAACTACCCTGTGCCAGATCCTTGCGACCTGCAGGAGAAACAACCCCTCCCTCTTCATTTATGGCAATTCCAAAGTAAGGGCCTCAGCCCTTGTGCAGAGGACAAGACTGCTTTGCCTCTGCCCTCTGAAGCCTTGCCTTGGTGTCATCTACCAGGCTTTCCTCGGTCTGAATCTAGACACTTTGTCACCCAAACCCTGACCGGACCACCTCATCTCTCTCCACTGCCACCGCCTGAGACCACCACCACTCATCTCTCTCCACTGCCACCGCCTGAGACCACCACCACTCATCTCTCTCCACTGCCACCGCCTGAGACCACCACCACTCATCTCTCTCCACTGCCACCGCCTGAGACCACCACCACTCATCTCTCTCCACTGCCACCGCCTGAGACCACCACCACTCATCTCTCTCCACTGCCACCGCCTGAGACCACCACCACTCATCTCTCTCCACTGCCACCGCCTGAGACCACCACCACTCATCTCTCTCCACTGCCACCGCCTGAGACCACCACCACTCATCTCTCTCCACTGCCACCGCCTGAGACCACCACCACTCATCTCTCTCCACTGCCACCGCCTGAGACCACCACCACTCATCTCTCTCCACTGCCACCGCCTGAGACCACCACCACTCATCTCTCTCCACTGCCACCGCCTGAGACCACCACCACTCATCTCTCTCCACTGCCACCGCCTGAGACCACCACCACTCATCTCTCTCCACTGCCACCGCCTGAGACCACCACCACTCATCTCTCTCCACTGCCACCGCCTGAGACCACCACCACTCATCTCTCTCCACTGCCACCGCCTGAGACCACCACGCGTCTCTCCACTGCCACCGCCTGAGACCGCCACTCGTCTCTCCACTGCCACCGCCTGAGACCACCATGTCTCTCTACTGCCACCGCCTGAGACCACCACCACGTCTCTCTCCACTGCCACCGCCTGAGACCACCGTGTCTCTCTACTGCCACTGCCTGGTTCCTAGCAGAGCCACCACACAAGCTTCTCGAGTCCTGGTTGGGCTGCTATGCTGTCACTGCCCAAATTCTTGCCAGGCCTTGCCTTCGCCCTCACTGGGCCACCATGGTTTTGCCACTACTACAACCAAAGCCCCCCGCAGGCCACCATGCCTCATTGCCACCTTCACCAAAGTCCTCACTTGGCCACTGCGCCTCACCACCAACTCTGGCTGTGCCCTCACTGGATCGACTCACCTTGATGCCGCCTCTGCCCCAGCTCTCACTGGGCCATCGTGCCTCACCACCGCCTCTGCCCAAGTCCTCACCTTGCTGCTGTCTATGTCCAAACCCTCATCGGGCTGTTGTGCCTCACCATCGCCTCTGCCTGAACCTTCACTGGGCTGTTGCGCCTCATTGCTGCCTCCGTCTGAGCCCTCACCTTGCTGCCGTCTCTGTCTGTACCCTCACTGGGCTGCTGAGCCTCACCAGGCCTTTGCCTTTCTGAAGCTGTCCCAATACATTCATTCCACTGTTCGATATTTGCCCACAGTGGCACATCCGTTTCCTTGGTGTCTTGGTGTTAAGGTCTTGCAAAAGATCTTGGTGCATCTATGAAGGCATTTTTAAATTCTTCCTGTATTTCCTCAGCATGGGTTTGGTTTGTAGTTGTGCCTCCAATATTGCTTCCTTTAAAAATTGCCTGCCCTCCTGCTTTTCCAACCATGGAACCTTGCCCTCCAACTTCCTGAGCATGTTGGAGTTTGCTTTTCTCAGATTCGTTGTCAGCACTTTTCAGTTCTCTCTCTTTCCTTCTCTTAGGATTGAGAATTCTGTCATTTCATGATCACTTGTGCCCACCATAGTAACATTCTTAACTAATTCCTCCCTGTTGGTCGGGATCAGTTCTGAAATAACTGACCCCTAACTGGCTCGCTACATGCCTGAGGAAGGGCCCTGTGTGGCACAATCTCACCAACTGCAGTTGGTCCAATAAAAGAGATCATTCAAACCACCGTGTCTCCATCTCCAATTTCTGGGAGGCAAAGTTGTCCCGAACGCATCACAAGAACCTTTGGGATAGTCTAAAATTCACTGTATTATTCTCCCAGCGGATGTCAGGCGGGTGTAAGTCCCCTCATTATCATCACCTCATGGTTTTTGGCAACTTTCGTTGCTTGCTCAAAAATGAGGTCTAAAGCAGACCCCACCCGAGTAAACAACCTCCGGGGGACACCATGGCGTGAAGGGTAAGATGCAAACCCCCAGCAGGCTGTGATTGTGGGAGGCTTTGACAAGAAGAACCTCTCAAACCTCAGCTCTATGGGCTGTGGCTACAGGGAAAGTCCTGGGAAAGGTCACATTGCCAGGCAGGACCTACCAGAAAGAACACCAGAAATGGTTTACCTTGTGTTCTGGGTCCACGATGTTTGATGTAGAGAGGAGACCAACTGGGATTGCTGTGGATGAAGAGGGAACTCAATGGACTCGACAGGCAGTCGATGCTTTGTAGTTATTATGGTCCCTATTCCATGGGATGAGATTTCACATTTTCACACAGAAATCCAGTCCTTGCTGCAGAGGACTGGAAGGAGTGAGGAAGACTTGAAGGTCTTGTATGGGGCGACTTCCCCTTCTCGTCCGCTGACAGAAGACTCCTTCCTGAAGGAGTTGTCCCATGACCCAGGTCATGGGACAACTAGGAAGGCCCGAAGCAGCCACTGGAAGCTACCTGAGACTGAAAACCTTTTTCAGGGATAAAACCTCCCCCTGCCCACAAAGAAGTGGAGGCCTGGCTGGCTCGTGTCATCCAGACGGAGCAGGAATGGTTGTGAAAGAAAGAAACACGTCAAGAGCCCTCAAAGAGCTGCGGCTCAACCCCATCAGGTCCCTGCTGCGAGCTCCTGTCGCTGAATCTCTCTCCGCACTGGAGTGAGGGCTGGAAATACTGGGACGGAAGAAGAGCTCTGGCTAAGATTCTAAACCACACATCAAGAGCCAGGAGAGACGCTCACCCAGTATTTGGCCTGGGCAGAAGGACTCTTGCAGAGTCTGGTTCGAGGTGTGAATTGGATCACCCGAGACTTGAGCAGGTGTTCAAAGGGACCAGGCAGGCTGGACTGATGCTGCTCCTGCTGAGACCGGATTAAAGAAAAGACAGTCCTCCATCTTCTGTTCCGCTGCTGAGCCAGAGGCTCATGACTCCGATGAGCCACTTGGAGAGCGCGCACCTGAGAACCCACCCCGGATACAGCTAGGGAAACTGCCAGCACAAAGACTCCACTAGCTGAGCTACAAGAGACGATAGCTGCACCGAGAGGGTGACAACCCTGCATCATGCTGGCCCCTCAGATGGCAAAAGGCCTAGGATCTCAACCCCCGGAACAAGAGAGAAACAGCCAGAGGCTGGAGCCAGAACCAGGAGGCAAAATGTAAGGGGAGTTTCGTGATGGCAACACTTGCATTAAAACCAGGAGCCCTTATCCGCCGGCGGCGGCAGCAGTGTCCCTCTGCTTGGGGAGAGGGTATCAACAGCTTGGGCTCTTCTCGGCTTTTGAGGGGGGGGGGTCTCCACCTGACTTCTTGGGACTAGGTCACTCTGGAACCCTCTGGCATTCTCCTAGATGCCACTTAAGTCTCTTCCCCTAACAAGGGTGGGGGAGTGGGGGCAGCGTTACAGGATTCCATTGGATTCCACCCACAACAGCAAAGTTCTCCTGCTGCCCAGCGCACATGCCTCACCCCGCATGGGTATATGAGTGCTACAGAGGGAGGGTGGGGATAAACTCACCCTGCCTGGGGAAGATGGGGGGGGCCCTCAACATGGTGAAGGGATTGACTAATGAGACCCAGAATACGGCTCAGAACGTAAGAGAAACACCTTCCCCTCTGCACAAAGCCAGTCCCCACTTCTGATAACAAAGCAGAGCAATGACCAGCTGTACTCACTATGTTCACATCCCACAGCCACGTCTGCCCCTTCCCATCTCCTGGGAGAGGCACCCACCTTCCCCAGACGCATACAGAGCAGAGACAGCCCCACCCACACCCACCCCCAGGCAGGGGAAGGGTTCACTGGTTTGAGCTGCGGGTGCGACACATTCCTGAGTCATTCCGCCCGCGGCAGCAGTCAAAGCTTGGTGGGACAAGGGCTCAGCTCCACCTGGGAGCCGCCATTCTGTGCTCGACCGTAACGGGATGACTAGGATACACCGCGTGTGGTACCAGGCCTCAGGCAGTCCCCAAGCCAGTGCTTCTCCTGGTGGTTCTCCTTGGAGGTGGCTCACGCTGCTATCAGTCCCTCGCTGACGGGCATGTTGATATGGGCGGTCAGCAGCGGGGCACTCTGGCCCTCCCGCAGCACGAAGACCTAGAATGGAGAGAACTGGGATGAGCCCCAACCAGAACCGAGCCCAGCACCAAGACGCAGCCCTGTCTGGGTGGAGAGTGCAGGGGCTGTTTATACAGGGACCCTCGCCCGTCACTGAGACATAACCCCTCTGGGGTGCGGGGCTGTTTATACAGGGACCCCTCGCCCGTCACTGAGACATAACCCCTCTGGGGTGCGGGGCTGTTTATACAGGGACCCTCGCCCGTCACTGAGACACAGCCCCTCTGGGGTGCGGGGCTGTTTATACAGGGACCCTCGCCCGTCACTGAGACACAGCCCCTCTGGGGTGCGGGGCTGTTTATACAGGGACCCTCGCCCGTCACTGAGACACAGCCCCTCTGGGGTGCGGGGCTGTTTATACAGGGACCCTCGCCCGTCACTGAGACACAGCCCCTCTGGGGTGCGGGGCTGTTTATACAGGGACCCTCGCCCGTCACTGAGACACAGCCCCTCTGGGGTGCGGGGCTGTTTATACAGGGACCCTCGCCCGTCACTGAGACACAGCCCCTCTGGGGTGCGGGGCTGTTTATACAGGGACCCTCGCCCGTCACTGAGACACAGCCCCTCTGGGGTGCGGGGCTGTTTATACAGGGACCCTCGCCCGTCACTGAGACACAGCCCCTCTGGGGTGCGGGGCTGTTTATACAGGGACCCTCGCCCGTCACTGAGACACAGCCCCTCTGGGGTGCGGGGCTGTTTATACAGGGACCCTCGCCCGTCACTGAGACACAGCCCCTCTGGGGTGCGGGGCTGTTTATACAGGGACCCTCGCCCGTCACTGAGACACAGCCCCTCTGGGGTGCGGGGCTGTTTATACAGGGACCCTCGCCCGTCACTGAGACACAGCCCCTCTGGGGTGCGGGGCTGTTTATACAGGGACCCTCGCCCGTCACTGAGACACAGCCCCTCTGGGGTGCGGGGCTGTTTATACAGGGACCCTCGCCCGTCACTGAGACACAGCCCCTCTGGGGTGCGGGGCTGTTTATACAGGGACCCTCGCCCGTCACTGAGACACAGCCCCTCTGGGGTGCGGGGCTGTTTATACAGGGACCCTCGCCCGTCACTGAGACACAGCCCCTCTGGGGTGCGGGGCTGTTTATACAGGGACCCTCGCCCGTCACTGAGACACAGCCCCTCTGGGGTGCGGGGCTGTTTATACAGGGACCCTCGCCCGTCACTGAGACACAGCCCCTCTGGGGTGCGGGGCTGTTTATACAGGGACCCTCGCCCGTCACTGAGACACAGCCCCTCTGGGGTGCGGGGCTGTTTATACAGGGACCCTCGCCCGTCACTGAGACACAGCCCCTCTGGGGTGCGGGGCTGTTTATACAGGGACCCTCGCCCGTCACTGAGACACAGCCCCTCTGGGGTGCGGGGCTGTTTATACAGGGACCCTCGCCCGTCACTGAGACACAGCCCCTCTGGGGTGCGGGGCTGTTTATACAGGGACCCTCGCCCGTCACTGAGACACAGCCCCTCTGGGGTGCGGGGCTGTTTATACAGGGACCCTCGCCCGTCACTGAGACACAGCCCCTCTGGGGTGCGGGGCTGTTTATACAGGGACCCTCGCCCGTCACTGAGACACAGCCCCTCTGGGGTGCGGGGCTGTTTATACAGGGACCCTCGCCCGTCACTGAGACACAGCCCCTCTGGGGTGCGGGGCTGTTTATACAGGGACCCTCGCCCGTCACTGAGACACAGCCCCTCTGGGGTGCGGGGCTGTTTATACAGGGACCCTCGCCCGTCACTGAGACACAGCCCCTCTGGGGTGCGGGGCTGTTTATACAGGGACCCTCGCCCGTCACTGAGACACAGCCCCTCTGGGGTGCGGGGCTGTTTATACAGGGACCCTCGCCCGTCACTGAGACACAGCCCCTCTGGGGTGCGGGGCTGTTTATACAGGGACCCTCGCCCGTCACTGAGACACAGCCCCTCTGGGGTGCGGGGCTGTTTATACAGGGACCCTCGCCCGTCACTGAGACACAGCCCCTCTGGGGTGCGGGGCTGTTTATACAGGGACCCTCGCCCGTCACTGAGACACAGCCCCTCTGGGGTGCGGGGCTGTTTATACAGGGACCCTCGCCCGTCACTGAGACACAGCCCCTCTGGGGTGCGGGGCTGTTTATACAGGGACCCTCGCCCGTCACTGAGACACAGCCCCTCTGGGGTGCGGGGCTGTTTATACAGGGACCCTCGCCCGTCACTGAGACACAGCCCCTCTGGGGTGCGGGGCTGTTTATACAGGGACCCTCGCCCGTCACTGAGACACAGCCCCTCTGGGGTGCGGGGCTGTTTATACAGGGACCCTCGCCCGTCACTGAGACACAGCCCCTCTGGGGTGCGGGGCTGTTTATACAGGGACCCTCGCCCGTCACTGAGACACAGCCCCTCTGGGGTGCGGGGCTGTTTATACAGGGACCCTCGCCCGTCACTGAGACACAGCCCCTCTGGGGTGCGGGGCTGTTTATACAGGGACCCCTCGCCCGTCACTGAGACTTAGCTCCCTGTGCCGGGTTTCACAGGAGTGGGGCAGAGAACTGAAGGGGCAGGTGTCACCCACCTTGATGAGGTCCGAGATGCCCTTGTTGCTCAGACACTCCACGTAGGTCTCAATGGGGTAGCTGAGACCAGGCACCAGCATGGGGACCTGTGGGGGGAGGCAGGGACACGTCATCCGTGGGGTGGGCTGAGCCATGGGAGTGGGGAGCTGTGAGGCTCATGCTATTGGAGAGGTGTGGGGAACCAGGACTGGGGTTACCATAGGGGGCACGGCAGTACCTCGAAGGTGGCAGCTGGGGGGCAGGTGAGCAGGCAGCTGTAGTGAGTGGGGAGAACACTGAAGAAAGCAAGCTCTATGGGAGGCGGGGAGGAGGTAGAGAGGACGTACCGTGCAGCAGGTGTGCTGTATGGAGTGGGGGAGCTGGG
>QEPC01009666.1:1320281-1336917 GCA_003113815.1 Sphenodon punctatus
TGCTACCCTCCCCAGGGCATATCAGAAAGCCTGTACAGACAAGCAACTCCCCCGCTCCCCGCCCACACCCACCCACCCACCCCTTGGAGCAGAGCAGTGGGTCCTGCCAGCTCCAGTGCCCCCCTTCCCAGATCAGATCCATTCAGCCTAGTACCCCCCTGGTCTCCAGGTCAGACCCCTGGGCCAGCCCATCTAATTCCCACCTCATCAGAAGCACCGAGCCTGCAGTGCCGGACTGGGCACAGGGGCTGAGCAAGGGCACATCCCCCTCCCCCCAATGGCTGGCACCTACCCTTGGTGGTCATGATGAGGGTGCTGTCCTCACGCCCATAGCGGCCGAAGCAGATGCTGTTGACCACGTCCTGGGAGGGAGAGAGTGAGTGTTGGGGGAAGGGGGCTAGGCACTAACAGAAAGGGACAGCCCCCCCTCAAGCTGGGCCACTCCCAGCTCTGGGGGCTACGGTGCCAGCTCAGGCTACCGGAGGAGTAAGTAGCTGAGGGAAGTCCCTGCGGGCTGCGCCAACTCACCTGGGTGCGGATGATATTCACAAGGTTCTTGTCCCGGTACATGTGCACCTCCAGATTGGCCAGACCCACCAGCACCGCCTGGAAGCCCCGGGATTTCTGGTCCATGAGGCTCAAGGTCGTCGGGGTGGCTGGGAGGGAGACTGACCAGAGCTTCTTCCCCTGGAACGGGAACGGATAGGATGCTGAGACATAGCCCTTCTGGGGTGGGGACTGGCTGGCTACGGGGGAAACAACAGCACCAAAGAACCCAGATGTTGATTATAAAACTGGAACCCGGGGACTGTGCTAACCAATAGGCTCGTCCTGTAGCTTCAGCAACTGCCCCAGAATCCTGCGGAGTTTAAAAGGGTTGGCTGGCAGCTCCGGAGATAACCAGGCTCTGAGGAAAAGCTGTTTGTGGATCCAGGCCTAAGGCTGTTGCACTGAGACAGCAGGACTAGGCTGGGCAGCACAGAACAGTGTGGATTGTGGCTGAAGGGAATCTCAGTGGATTTTCGTGGAGCCAATTTGAGCTGGAAAGACTGCAAAGAGACAACTCCGCGCCTGCCTTTACAAACACCTCAACTGCTTCCCTGGGTTCATTTATTAATCTGTTACCCACCCCACCCCAAACAGGGGGGGAAGCCCTTAAGAGACTGTGTCACGAGTTCCACAGCCCACCCCCTCTGGGCTGTTTCTACAGGGACCCTTCACAGTCCTCTCTGTGTCGGGGTGGGGACTGGCTGGCTACAGGGGCGTTTGCTCCTATTCAGTGGCTCGTGGGGTGGGGGAGGGAAAGGGCTAGTGTGCTGGGTCTCACGCCACCCTCCCCAACAATGATTACCCCCCCGCCCCCGGGGCCTAGGCAACCTCCTCTCTCACCTTCTGTGTGTAGCCCTGCAGCGTCTGGTCAGAGCAGGCTGCCACGATGCTCTTATGGACACGAACCAGCCCCACAGGCAGGGAGCTCAGCTCTACACAGTACCTGGGTCGCTTGGAGTCCCTGCCAGAAAGGGAGATGGTCAGCGCTGGGTGCCACAGTGTCCAGCAACGGGCACTGCCACCACGTTGGACAGAGGGGACAGAACTGCCAGGGCTCTGCTATGGGGGAAGGGAGTAGGATCCCGTGCAGGCAGGCAGAGTCCAGGCCCCCAGGAAGCTGCCCTCCGTGGGCTCTCACCTGCGCAGGATGTAAATGGCGCCGTTGCGGCAGGCTACGGTAAGCCGGTACTCTACATCGAACTGGCCCATGACGTCCAGGAACACCGGCACACTCGGCAGCGCCATCTGCCACGGCACGGAGAGACCAGCGGTGAGGTGAGCACTCAGGCAAGGGACTCGTGTTTGGCACGGAGACGCTGTCCCTCTGCCTGGTGCAGGGTAGGCCCAGGGGGCTGTTTAGACAGGGTCCCCTCGTCTGGCTCTGAGACAAAGCCCCCTCTGGGGTAGGGGGCACAGGGGCTGTTGATATGGAGATGCCTTGCCCAGTAATGAGACGGCTCCATTTTGGGGTGGGGGGCTGGTTAGAGGGATCCTCTCACCCAACACAAAGATGCAGCTCCTCTGGGTGCGGTCAGGTAGGGAAGGCCTTGTTGTGCAGTGGACGGGGCAGGTCACTCACCTTGGCCAAGATGGTGAAGGCCTCGGGGTCGAGGATGAGTATGTCAGCGCTCTCTGTCCCGATCACCAGGCAGCTGACAGCATCCTCATCCACCATGTTCTTCTTCAGCGTGCCCATGCAGGTGATCACCGTCTGGGGGGAGGGGCACCATGAGCAGGAAGTACCAGCCCCCTCCTTCCACACCTCACAGGGTGTTGGGGAGGGAAACCCACCCCCAAATTGGGGGTGAGGAGGGGAAACACCCACCTGGCGCTTGAGAGACTGCAGTTTGTGCAGGTTCACAAAGGGATCCATCTCAGGAACGTCGAGAGCCAGGAACCTGGGGAAGAGACAGGAGCATGGTTCTGACCTGGGGGGGGGGGACCCCCCAGTCACCCCAGGAAGAAATGCCTACCCCATTGCTATTGGGATGCCCCACTGCACATCATCCCACTCCCTGCTGCTAGGACCCCCTCCCCGCTGACCTGCTCCCCGTTGTCCAAGTGCTCCCCAGTCCCCCCCCAGGGGGTGCCTGCTCGAAACCCCAGTCCAAGCTGTTTCCCAGTTCCCTCCCCCAATCTGCCATGGTATCAGCTAGGACGTGCCAAGGACAGCACCTGCCTCCCAACCCAAGGGGCTCACCTCAAGGAGCGCGCAGTCAGGGGGACCTCCGCCTTGTCCCTGGCACAGAGACACAAGATGTCAGTCAGACTGGAAAGGGAGCCAACCAAGCACAGCCACACTAGGCTCCCAGAACCAGGAGAGAACCCAGGAGTCCTGGCTCCCAGCCCCCCTGCTCTAACCCACTGGCCCCCACTCCTGTCCTAGAACTGGGGACAGAACCCAGGAGTCCTGGCTCCCAGCCCCCTGCTCGAACCCCCTAGCCCCCACTCCTGTCCTAGAACTGGGGACAGAACCCAGGAGTCCTGGCTCCTAGTCCCTTGCTTGAACCCACTAGTCCCCGCTCCCCTGTCAGAGAATGCAGGAGTCCTGGCTCCAAAACACACACGTAGAACACCAGGACTGGTCTCTCCAGTCTGCTCCCCAGTATTCAGTGTCTAAGGCAGTGGGGTGGGGCATCCAGCCCTTCCATTGTGGCATGGTCCCCAGCCACAGACCCCTGCCCTACTACCAATGCCCAAATCCTAGAGCTGGGTTAGAAGGTCTTGCCCTGCCCAGGCTGGGCATCTCTCACCGGATCCCCTCCAGCATCTCCTTCAGTGTCAGAGGATCAATCATGTCCTGTAAGGAGACAGAGGAGGGTTAGCAAGGCCCAGGCCTCAGAGCTGGGGACAGAACCCAGGGGTCCTGGCTCCCAGTTCTAATCCACTCAACTCCCCTTCCTGCCCAGATCTGGGAAAGGAAACCAAGAATCCTGCAATTCAGCCTCTTTGCTCTAACTTCTAGGGCACACTCTCCTCCCAGCGCTGGGAACAGACCCTAGGAATACCTGGTTCCCAGCCCACCAGCTCTAATCCTCTAGACCCTACTCCCTTCCCAGCACTGAGGACAGAACCCAGGAGTCCTGGCTCACAGCCCCAAGACTGGTAGAGAACCCGACTGATCTGGGACGGCGAGCTAATGGCTAGGGGGGGTGGGGTAACGGCCGGCTGGCTGGACCCAGGGGGGCGGGTCTTGTTCTTGGGGCAGGGGCGACCGATACCATCCCTCCCTCACCTCCTTGGCCTGCTCCCAGACCTCCTTCTCCAGGGGGTTGATGTCCAGCAGGGGCAGCGTGAATTTGAAGTAGGGCCGCAGGTTCTTGTAGACGTAGATGAAGGGTCCCGAGGCCACGGCCACGGCCAGTGTGCGCGGCTCATGCTGCTCCATCAGGAAGGCGGCCACGCCGGCGGGCAGGTCCAGGAGAACACTCTCGCTGAGCAGCCCCGTGCCCCGGAAGACCTTCAGCTTCATGCCATGCCAGGCCGTGCCCAGGTCCCCCACCACCAGCTAGGCGGGAGAGGGAGATCAGTGGGGGTTACCTGTCCTGCACCCCTGATGCAGGCTCTGAGCCTGGCCAGACTAGGGCTCCAGCCCCTTCAAGGTTGGAGCCTGAAGGGAGGGGTCTCGCCCCAGACACTGTGGTCAGGGCTCAGCCCCCAGAGGTCGCTGACCAGGCTGGGGAGTGGGGTGTTGGCTTTGTGGGGAGGGGATATCCTGCTGGGGAGGATGGGCTCATTGGCCTGATGGGGTAGGGATGAAGGAGTATGGGGCTGATCAGGGTAGGTAGGTTATACCAAGCTTGGGGGAGAGGGGAACACCAGGCTGGCTGGCCCCATTGGTCTGATCCCAGGTCTCACATCCCCTTCCCCTGCAGTTCCTCACCTTGTTCTCTCCATCACCGTTCAGGTCGGCCAATGCTGAAAGAGGAAGCGGAAGCTGCGTCAGTGCTTTCTCTGCACAGGGAAGCCCAGGAACAGTGGGGTACTGGGTTTGTGGGCTGGAAAGAGCCAGGCCCACGCTAGAACCTACAGCAAGCCCTCAGAGCGCTGTCGGTAGTGGGGTTTTTTCCCTTCACAGTCAGTGCTGGTGGCGGTGGAGGGTGCTCTGAAGGAGATGCTAATCCCTCTGTCTCACTGTAGCGCTGGCTCATTCTGAGGCACACAATAGGATCCTGAGTCCGTGAGCCCATAAGGGGGTGTTGGGATGAAGGGGTGACCGGAAAACGAAGGGCAGGGGTGTAGCTAGGTTGGAAGGGAACCTCCCAGCGGTAGCAGTTGCAGTTGCTCCTGGGTCACACAGTACAGCCACACACTCCACCTCTGAGACAGCAAGGCCGTCACTGCTGAGCGGTGGGTTAGAAGAGGACTGGTGGGGCAGGACTCTTGGGTTGATCAGCAAGAGCAAGCAGCTCAGAGTAGGGAGCCGGCATCTGGAGCAGCGACCTTGCTGCCCCAAGGCAAAGCGGGCGATGGGATCACAGAGCAGATGACACTAATTCCCTCTGACCCAGGCCCTGGGGATGAGCCGCTTCTAGCAGAAGCTCCAGAGAAGCAGGGGGATTAGAAAGGGGGAGCTGTGAGCCAGGATTCCTGGGTTCTATTCCTGCCTCAGACAGACTCCATATGGGGCTGCAGGAATCCCCTCCCTTGAGGCTGCTGCTCCCTCTCCCTCTCTGCTTAGGGTGTGTTCAGGCAGGCAGACTATATAGAGCTTCCTTGGGGCTGCCCCAGGGGAGACTGGGATAGTAACAACAAATCAGGCGAGGAGAGTTCCATCCAGCAAAGTCCCGACTCACCCAGGGCCGGAACAGCGCGAGGCCTAAGTTAACTGCCCTTCTAATGCCAGTGAATGCCAGAGCCTAACAGGCAGCTCCCTGGACGCACCCCTGTCCACTGGAGACTGGCATGGCTGGCACAGGTGCTTTGTGGACTGCGGTGTCAATGGAGACATGGCGGCCATCCATGCAGCTTGAATTTTATTTTATAAAAAAATCTTGATACCCTGCCCCTTCTGACACAGCAGCTCAGGGCAGCTTACAACAAACAAACAAACATGAAAACAGTAAAACATATCAAACAACTTATGACAAGGAAGATTAAAAAAAATCTCTTCTCCCCCCCCAGCCAGCAGTTATCACTTACCGTACAAGGTATGTTTTATTGATGTGGATCAGTGAAATTAAATATCGGAGAACCAGTGTAGGCAGCCCAGTCCCACCAAGAGGCGGGCCGCCGCATTCTGCACCAGCTGCAGTAGGTGATGAAAGCATGGAGGACAGTGGCCCGGTCAGAGGCCAAAGCCGATGCACCAGATGTAATTGGTGAAAAGCACCCCTTGTCACAGCCTCCACCTGAACATCCGGGCGGAGTTGCGAATCAAGGAGCACCCCCAGACTCCGCACCTGGGAGACCAGACCCCATCCATAGTGGGGGCCGTCATCTCCACCGCCTTACCCACCAGCATCACCTCCGTCTTGTATTCAGCCTCAGTCGGTTAGCCCTCATCCAGTCCCCCACTGCTACCAGACACCGAGTAAGCACCGAGACTGCCGGGCCTGGATTTGATGAAAAAGAGAGGTAAAGCTGGGTGTCATCTGCATACTGATGACACCGCACGCCGAACCTCCTGACAACCTCGCCAAGCGGCTGCACGTACACGCTGAACGGGAGAGGGGACAAGACAGAACCCTGCGGGACTCCGCACGAGAGGTCTCGGGATGATGAAAAATGATCCCCAAGCACCACTCGCTGAGTTCTTCCAGCCAGGAAGGAACGGAACCATTCAAGAACCGTCCCGCCCACCCCGCACGGTCCCGCAGGCGCGTCACCAACATCTCATGGTCAACGGTATCAAATGCAGGCGACGGATCTAACAGAATAGCAAGGGTGAACGACCTGGATCCAGTTCCCGGCGTAGATCATCAACCAACGCCACAAGCGCAGTCTCGGTGCCATAACCTGGCCGAAATTCAGACTGCGAGGGATAAAAAAACCCAATACGATCCCGATGCTCCCGTAGCTGCCAAGTTACTACCCGTTCTAGAGACAGGCCGATAGCTGGCAGGGGAGTCAACATCAAGCAATGGTTTCTTGAGCAGAGGCCGCACCATCGCCTCTTTGAGACAGCCCAGCACTCTGCCCTCCCAAAAGGAGGCACTGACCACCCCGGCCAGCAAAGGCCCCAATGTCTCCCGGCAGGCCTTGACCAGCCAGGATGGGCATGGATCTAATTCACAAAAAGTGGCCCTGACTGTCCCAAGAACATCCTCCGCATCGGTGGGTGTCACTGGCTGAAATTGATCCCACAAACTCGGACAAGGCAGGGCTTCCATAACCTCTGGTTTCCCTAATAATAAGCGCGGCGTCGAAGTCGTGGTGAATCAGAGTCAATTTATCAACAATATAATCCACAAACCTGTCACAGTGAGCACTAGCTGACTCCACCCCCAGGTGGAGGGAGGCCGGACTGACCAGCCCCTGCATCACCCGGAAAAGCTCCGCTGGACAGGATTTTGCGGATGGCATGAGGGCAGCAAAAAACTCTTTTTTTGCTGCCCGCTTAGCCACGGCATAGGCTCACAAACTAGCTCTATGACACAAACTGTCAGCTTCAGCACGCGAACGATGCTGTCATCTCTCTCACCACCGTTCTTCTCACTTCAGCACCCGCAGCTCCTCAGAAAACCGAGGAGGCCTGCGGTGCTGTCGCGTGGGAAGCGGAGGATTAGGAGCCATCTGATCAATGGCCCCCATCAAGAGAGTATTCCATAACACAACGAGGTCATCAGTGAGACGCCCAGAGCATTCCGGAACCACTTCGGTTCCATCAGTCTCCGGGGGCGAACCATTCAAATTGGGGGCCGACATGCACCAGGAAAGAGGCCTGCAGGAGGTAATGATCCATCCATGGCAAGGGCACAGCTAATATCGCCCCCATTAACGGAACCCCCACATCCAAAACATAAGGTCCAAGGTATGTCCCCCCTGATGCGTCGGGACGATGACCATCTGGGACAGGTCCATGTTTGCCATGGCGGCCATGAACTCATGCTCCGATCCCTCAAGGTCAGCATCGGTGTGGAACTGACGTCCCTCAAGACTAATGTCTTTGGGGAGCGCACCACCACCTCCGAGACCGATTCTGCTAGAGCATGTAGGGAGGTTGCCGTACAGGTAGGTGCACGATATACCAGCAGCACTCCTAAACGGTCTCCTGCCAAATCCATCACCACATGGAGACCCTCAATACCCAATATTAATTGCACCGAATACCTCCGAACAGACCATGACTCCCTAAAAATTATGGCTACACCGCCCCTCCTCCCCATCCCTCCGACCGTGACTGATACTGCACGGAATACCCGGCCGGAACAAGGTCAGCCAAAATAGGCCCCGACTCAGTGTCCAACCAGGTTTCCGTAATACATACAAGGTCGGCTGCATGGTCCAAGATCAACCACCGACCTCACATTCAACAACATCAGGCCATTAATCATGGCCTAGGAAGCACACAGGCCCATGGTGACATGGTGTGGGTGCATAGGGAGGAAGAATACAATTTCAGCTTTGGGGTGGCATGGTGGGGGTGCAGTCTGCCATACGCACATGCCAGCTGCAGCCACCTCCAACCAGGTCCCTCCTGGAGATGGCTCCAGCTGGCACAGGCTCTGCAGGGCACCCGCCAGCTTGCATGGGCACACCAACTGAAACTCCAGCGACATGCTGCACACATGCATAAGGCAGGCAGATGCCATGTTCTCACCCAGGAAATGGCCATCCTTTGCCATGGATGAGAGATGGGGAGGTTTCTCTTTAAGGGCAGGGGGCACTGCCAGAGCCCTCGTTGAGGCAATAGCGCTGCACAGCAGTGCTGCTGACACTCTTCACCCGAGTGGGGGAAGGAGAGGGTTGAAGCCCTGACACGTCTCTGCGGGGCTCCCAGCACAGCTGTGCAGCAGAGAGGAGTGGAGGGGAGAAGGACTGAGAAATCAGTGGCTGGGCTTCTATGGAGGAGCTCAGCCACCATGATGGGTCTCCAGGCGGTGACCCTGGATGCCCAAGGCCAATGGAGGAGAAGAGGGGGCAGAGCCAGCCCCTGGCACAAGAGGGCCCTCAGCTGGGCATCTTAGGGCCACAGCAGAAGAGGGAGTCCAACTGGGAATGCAGGCAAGGCCCCACGCAGCTCCCAGCCATGCCAATCCTGGAGTCTCAAACCCTGCCCCACAGCTGACCCTGACCCAGGTGAGGAGGCTGCCCATTTACTCAGGGGATATCAGCCTTGGCAGCCATTTCATACCTGATGGGGGAAGCTTCCTCTCTCAGTTTCCCAAGGGGCAATTTCCCACCCAAAGTCTTCCATATGCTACTGCAAAAAGCCCCTCCTAAGGAGTGACAGCAGAGACTCCCTCCCCCAGCACCGACACCTGGAGAAGGGGATTCCTCCTCAGGCCAGCACTGACAGCAAGGGAATCTTTCCGGACCCAGCCCTGGGGGCAACAGGGAAGCACCAGGGCAGAGCACTCGAGGCTGACGGTCCCATTGGAGCTGGGACCCTTGTATCCCTGCCTGCCTGCCCTTTGCCAGCAGAAAGGGGGCCCGCCCGATACTGAACAGGCAACAGAAGCCAGCCCCATATCCAAGGGGCAGCATTCTTTTTTCATTGGGCAGGGAGGCCAACCCAGATTTGTGCCATGAGCCCGGCTAGGTCAGGGATAGAACTTGGGTCCCAACGCCCTGCTCTTAACGCTATAAAAGTGCCCCCCCCCAACGCTGGCAAATACAACCTATTTGGGGAGAGACTGTGAGGAAGAAGGGAGGGAGTCGAACTTACCAATACAGGATGAAAAGGTGTAGACATTGGCTACAGGGTCGTAGTGAGCATCCAGCCATTTCGAGTGAGCTTCATTGCTGGCAGGGAAGGTGAAGAGAGACAGATACAATGACAAAAGCAACAATGAGATCGTGGAAATAGGTGCCAACGCAACCCCAGGCCAATGCAATGAAATCCCTCTGCTTCCCTCGCAGAGAATCCAGGAGTCCTGGCTACGAGCTCTCCCTGCTCTCCCCAAGAATCCTGGCTCCCAGCCCTCTCCTCTAATCCACTAGCCCTCACTTCTCTCCCAGAGAACCCAGGAGTCCTGGCTACTAGCTCCCACTGCTCTCCCCAAGAACCCAGGAATCCTGGCTCCCAGCCCTCTCCTCTAATCCACTAGCCCCCACGCCTCTCCCAGAGAACCCAGGAGTCCTGGCTACTAGCTCCCCCTGCTCTCCCCAAGAACCCAGGAATCCTGGCTCCCAGCCCTCTCCTCTAATCCACTAGCCCCCACTCCTCTCCCAGAGAACCCAGGAGTCCTGGCTACTAGCTCCCCCACTTCTCTCCCAAAGAACCCAGGAATCCTGGCCCCCACCCTCTCCTCTAATCCACTAGCCCTCACTTCTCTCCCAGAGAACCCAGGAGTCCTGACTATTAGCGCCCCCTACTCTCACCCACTAGCTCCCACTTCTCTCCCAGAGAACCCAGGAGTCCTGGCTATTAGCTCCCCCTACGCTCACCCACTAGCCCCCACTCCCCTCCCTGAGAACCCAGGCCCCCACTCCCCTCCCAGAGAACCCAGGAGTCCTTCCCCAAGCCCCGCCCGCAGCTCTAACCCACTAGCCCTCACTCCCCTCCCAGAGGACCCAGGAGTCCTGGCTCGCAGCCCCCCCTCCCCAGGAGCGAGCAGTCTCCGCTGAACTGGACAGACTGAAGAGATGTGGGGGGGGGAGCCCCCAATATTGCCTGCCCCTGCTGTGGGCCGGCCCCCCCACCTCTCGCTGCTGCTGGAGGAAGAGGGGCCGGCCGCCATGTCCCGCTCCAGGCCCGGCAGTAATCGGTCACCATGGTAACCCAATGGCTGTCAATGAGAGTAACCAGAAAAACAGTCCCCCAGTGGGATTGGGCAGGGGATGGGAACCCATGGTTCCGAGTAGAAACGTGTCCCCTGCAGCTCCGCGGCTTGTCACCTATGCACATTTTTAAGGAACACTTATGGAAAATACATGTTGCTGGCCTGCAGCCTCTACCCACGTGTTCCCCGGGCTCAGCCCCACACAACTAGGAGCACTTCCCAGGGCCTCCCTGTCGAGAGCCCCAGGCCCGAGCTGGCACCCCCACTGTGCCAGACATCTCCGCTGAAGCATCGTGGGTCACATCAGGCCTTGCCCGCAAACAGCAGCAGCTCAGAGCGAGCAGGAGGGCAGCAAAGCCCTGGATAAAGCAGCTCCCATGCGCTCTGCAGCTGCTGCCAGCGACACCCCCTTCTCCTCCCCCCATTACCTCCAGGCCTCAGCTTGATAGTTCCAAGGGTTAGTTTACCAGCGTTCAGGCTTGCAGAGAGCTAGAGGCCAAAGATCCAGCCCCCAGGCCTCCTTGTAAGGCAGCTGGGGCGGAGTGAGATTTCCCTTGTTCCAGGAGCCCATCACTTACTGCATGGGCTATGGCTGCCCAGCTACACACGCACCTCCACTCTACAGCCAGTCCCTACGTCCATGGACCCCTTGCCCTCTTTATTATTAGCCCAATCTAACGCGCCTTCTCAACTTGCATAAACAAATTCATGCAGATTTTTGCAAAATAGCCCCAGGAGGGATGGCAGCTCTAGCCCCGTGCCATGCTGCAGGGAGGGACCACAGCCCATGTCCTTCTTTCATCATTAACATCCCTGGTGCAGCAGCAGGCAACGCTGCAGCACAATGTTGACTTTCGCAGCTCGTCTTCCTGCTGCCCCGTCAGTCCCAGCAGGCTGCAGAAAGCCTTGCTGATGAACCTCACTCATCTGGGTCCACATCCCATTCCCCCTCCTTTCCCTGTACAGAGCTGTATCAAGTGAGCCAGCCCCCCGCAACTTGGCCTCAGATCCGACAGAAGGGCAAGGCAATGGCTCCCATTCCCCTCCTCTAAACCAGGCCATTCCTCAGCACTGGAAGGAAAGCCCCTGAGGCCTGGGCCAGTGAGATGACAGGTAGACACTGAGTACAGACACCCCAGCTGGTCCCCAAAGCTTCCACCCCTTCAATGTCTGGGGTCAGAATGTATGGTCCCATCGAGGAGCAGAGCTCACATCCCCCTCCCAGACTAACATCTCCCCTGGCATGCCCCCTTCTCTCCCTTCTGACACCAAAACCACCACCATCCCAGCCTGGGAGGTGAAGAGGGCAATTACAGCAGCCCAGCCTCTACTCCTGCTTCGATACCGCCCCTTCCACTTCCCCTCTTCCCACCCAGGGGCACCAGCCTAGCTCTGCAGGAGAAGGGGCCCTTGGGGTGGAGTGCATGAGAAGGCTACTATGCAACAAGGGGACAGCTGTTCTCTCCCACAGAGAAGGGGGTCATACCCCAGCCAAGAAGCCCCTTGTGGAGACTCATTCTGAATCTCTCTGGGAGGAGAAGGGGGTGGTTAGTAGCCCCCAAATGAGGGGACTGCACCCCACACTTACTGAGCTCTGACCCCCCCTCCCCAAACAAGAATTGATACACCCCATCTCCTCCTCCTTCCCCATCCAGGTTTGACGAAACAGAAAGAAACCAGAGGCAGCGGGTTAAAAAGCTGAGTGTATTGAGTTCCTGGCAAGGTTGGGGGATGGGAGGCAGGCCCATGAGGCTCTGACCCCAGACCCAGCTCTCTCAGCAGCAGGTCCCAGTGATGAGGCAGGGGGGAGATTCTCATGAGGGTGCCAGACTCCCCATGGTAGGCATCCATGTTGGGACGGGGGGAGATTCTGGGCTGGTTGTGGGGAGGCCGGGTTCTGACCCCTAATGGCTTTCAGCCGTGCCTGCCCCAGATATGGCTCTTGATGTTAGGTGTGGGCCGGGGTTGGGCCCACGCAACCCTCATCCCTAGCTCTCACCTAAGCAGGTGCCAGTGTTGGGGGGCAGAGGGGGAATCTCAGCACTGACGTAGGGGAGTCACAGAGCTTTTGGCCTTTCCCAGAAGCAGGTTGAGGCAAAGGGGCTGGTTGGGGAGGAAGTTTAGGCCCCCATCACTCCCAAGCCCAGTTCCCCCATTAGCAGGCCTTGGGGGTGGGCAGGGATCAGACACTGGGGGGCTGGCTGGCATGTGTTGGCACTGCCCTCAGCCACCAGAATCCATCGTTATTGGAGTGGGGAAGCTGGGTCAGCCCAACCTTTGCTCTCAGCCCTACCTGCTTCAAGAAGCGGTAGGGGAGTACGGGGGGGCACTGGGAGATGGGGAGCCGAGAGGTCCCATACTGCTCTCAGCCTAGGCTCCCCCAGAAGGTCTCAGTGCTGGGGGGCAGGGACTGGGCACCAGCTGGTGGGAGCAGGCATAGCCCTGTGCTGCAACTCAGTCCTGGCTTCCCCAAAAGTGGGCGTCGGTGTTTGCCAGCTCCAGCAGGTGGCGCTCCAGCTGTTCCGAGTCCTCCGGGAAGCGCTCGCAGAAGGAGCGCACCAGCCCGGCCGCGCTGCCCTCGTACTGCACCAGCGCCACATCGCCACCTAGGGGAGAGGAGAGGTGTTAGCAGGCCCCGGACCCTCATGCCCACCCCACAGCCAAGCCCCACTCAGGCCCAAACCATGCTCTTGACCGGAGGTGGAGCAGAAACTGGGTCTGGGTCAGGCTGATTTGGGGGAAGAGTGCACCCCCCAGAGCCACAGCAGAGCCTTCTGGACAGGACATCAAGAGTGGGTCTATCCAGGCACGGAGGGGTACAGTCCCCCTTAGGGGGGCTGTCCAGTCCAGGAGGCCGGGCTGCAGCAGGGGGTTATGGTCCATGCAAGGGGGGGGGGCACGGTGTGGGCACAGACACCTCCAGGAGACGTGTCTACAGCATGGAACTAGGGTCACAACCGGGGGTGTGTGTGTCTGTACCCTCCAGGCGGGTGTTGGCCTGAACAAACATCTTGCGGGCTTCCTTGCGCAGCAGCACCGTCTGGCGCAGGGTGAGGAAACGCTCAGGTTCGTCGTCAGTCACGGCACAGTATCCCTCGTACAGCGACCGCCCTCCAGTCACGTCTGCTGTCGACTTCAGCACCTGCAACACAGCGCCCCTTGCTGAGCTCCCTGCAACACAGCGCCCCTTGCTGAGCTCCCTGCAACACAGCGCCCCCTGCTGAGCTCCCTGCAACACAGCGCCCCCTGCTGAGCTCCCTGCAACACAGCGCCCCCTGCTGAGCTCCCTGCAACACAGCGCCCCCTGCTGAGCCCCCTGCAACACAGCGCCCCAACCTCTCTGCAACACAGTGCCCCACGCGAGCCCCTTGCAATACGTGCCCTGCTGAGCCCCTTGCAACACAGCGCCCCCAACTTCTCTGCAACACAGCGCCCCCTGCAACACAGCACCCCTGACCTCTCATCAACACAGCACCCTCTGCTGGGTCCCCACCCACACAGCGTCCCCAACTTCCCTCCTCCTGCACAGTGCCCCACTGCAGGACAGCCCTCCCACTGAGCCACCTCATGGATGTGTCCCGTTATCCCCCACAATACAGTGCCCCTGAGAACAGCCCCTCAACATGAAGCCTCATTTTGGCTGACTTACCCATCCCAGCCCCCCAGCCTCAAGAGCCTGTCTGCAGCCTGCCACTAGGACAGACACCCCTTCTAAGCCCTGTCCCCGCCTTGCTGCCCCCCTACCTGCAGCTTGCACAGGAAGTGCTCCAGCGCTGGCTTGCCAACCGAGATGATCTTGCTATGGTCCAGTGTGATCAGGGCATCGGGCTTTCCGTCAGCCCCCGTTGTGTGTTTCAGTGATACCAGGCCGCCCCCTGCCTCCAGCAATACCCGCAGGATCACGTAACGTGCCTGCATGTGAGCCTGGGCAGAGGGAGAGGTGCGTCACATACTGGGGAAGGGAGCAGGAATCCAGGCCCTCCTCATCCCCCCATGAGCTAGCCCCACTAGACCCCACGCCCCTCCCAGAGCCCTAGCTCCCACCCCACTGTTTTAACCCAACAGACCCAGTCCCCCTCCCATAGCTAGACTGAGAACCCTGGAGTCCTGGCTCCCCCTCCCCACCTTCTTACAGAAAAGACAGAAGCTAGTTAGTGGCAGCTCCAGCCCCACCTGGCGCCAGGAGTGGGTCTCGGGCGTGTAGAACTCCAGGGCGAGCAGTCCGGCCCGCACCATGTTCAGCCAGTTGATGTAGATGACATCGTCGGCGTCTGCGTTGTGCAGATCGAAGATGCTATTGGGGGAGGATGATGAGGGAGGCATTTCTGCTGGGATCTCCCACTGGGGGTTGCAGCCCCTATTCTTTGGGGCTGAGACTCCAGCTTTGCAGCCCACCCCACCCCCTTCCCGCAGCTCCAGCTTCTACTGCTCCCCGTGTCTCCAACACCCCCCAGCTCTGGATCCTGTCCCCCTCCAGCATCCCAACCCCTTGTTGGCTCCAGATACTGCCTCCTGCCCCACCAGCATCCCCAGCCCCTGCTCTGGCCCCATCTTCCACCCCATGACTCTGGATCCTGCCTCCCCAGCCATCATCTCCCACCCTGTTGTGTCCATGTTTCTCCCTGGGGGCTGCATCTGCCCCATGGGAATGCCCCCATCTCTCACCTCAGCACCTCCTTGTTGAGACAGAGGTAGAGCCCGACACACTCGGCCCGGCACTCTTCGTAGCTCGATGCCACACTCGAGAACTTGCTGTCCCAGGTCTCGCTGCCCCGGTACCAGCTCCGCACCTGCAGGGAGGGGTGAGGCTCAGCATTGGCATGGGGTGGAGACTGGCACTAATCCCTGAGGCTAGCATGTGGGGGGTGGGACTGGCACTATCCCCTGGGGCAGCTGGAGTTGGCACGGGGGTGAAACTGCCACGGGGTAGGGCACACTCCCTCAGGGTCACTGGGGCTGCCACAGGAGGGCAAGACTGGCACTATCCTCTGGGGGGGAGACTGGCACGGGAGCAAGGCACACTCTCTCCAGGTCACTGGGGCTGGCAAAGGAGGGTGAGACTGGCACTATTCTCTGGGGCTGGCATGGAGTTGGACTGGCACAGGGGCAGGGCACATCCCTTCATGGGCAGAAGGGCTGGCACGGGACTTATGCTAACAGCCCCATTTGGGGCCAGAGGTGGCACCACATGGAGCCAACAGGGACTGGGAAATCAAGGGAGTCAGGGATAACCAAGATTCTGGCTCCCCCTCGAGGTCTCACCAGCTCCCCTGTCTCTGGGTTGGTCACCGCCTCCTTGTCGAAGTTGAAGGCTCCTGACTCATCCTGCCAGGATAAGAGAGAGGTTAGAGCCCAGTGGTCACCCAGCCTCATAAAGGGGATCCACAGCTGGAAACACTCCCCTCCACACACGCACAGAGTCGAATTCCAGACCCGCCCTCACACAGGCACCAGTGCTGCCTACTGCATGCAGAGAGACTCCTGCCTGGCACTGGGATGCCGCCCCCTCTGGGGTGGAGGGCTGTTTATACATGAAAGCTGTAACACGAGGTTGTGATTTCTGTAATATGACATGCTTATAGTTATCAGAAATAGGTTGTGTCTTATGTAAAAAAACAATATTCCTGTCAATTCGGTATGCATATGTGTAATACACTCATGTTTGCTGTCATTTTATTTCTTGTGAAACACTGAGTACAATAATATAGGAATATAACCAGAATTATACCATAAACGTTATAAACACCGCCTCTTTTCCACCTTTGACTCCCTTCTCAACCCCCCCTGTCCTCCTCCTCCCTCTTCTCTCTCCACTCAGGATCTTGCTCTCTTCTTCACCTCTAAGATTGACAAGATCCGCCTGGAAATCGCTTCCAGGTTCTCTCCCCCTACTACTTCCCCCACCTCTCCCTCCTCCCCACACCTCTCCTCCTTCCCTCCTGCCTCCCTTGAGGAAATCTCCTCCCTGCTCACCTCCTCCAACCCCTCCATGTGCCCCCTGGACCCCATTCCTTCCTGCCTCCTGACCTCCATTGCTTCCACCGTCGGCCCTCCCCTCCTGCATATCATCAACCTCTCCCTCTCTACCGGCTCCTTCCCCTCTGCCTTTAAACACGCCACTGCCTCCCCATCCTCAAAAAGTCCACTCTGGATCCCTCTGAACCCTCTAATTACCATCCTGTCTCGCTCCTCCCTTTTGC
>QEPC01009666.1:1338490-1349170 GCA_003113815.1 Sphenodon punctatus
ATAACCATTCCCTGTTCTGGACCATTCATGATTTTATAAACTTCTATCATAGTCTCTCTCTCAGCCGTCTCTTCTGCAAACTGAAAAGCCCCAACCTAGCCAGCCTCTCCTCGTACAGGAGCCGTTCCATACCCTTGATTATTTTTGTTGCCCTTCTCTGTACCTTTTCTATTTTTACTATCTCTTTTTTGAGATGGGGAGACCAGAACTGCACACAATAGTCAAGGTGCACTCGCAACATAACTTTATATAGAGGCATTATGATATTTTCAGTTTGATTATCTATCCTCTTAGGAATAATTCTAAACATAGAATCAGAGAGATGGAAGGGTCCAGTCCCCTGCAGGAAGTCCACAGCTGTCCAGCCTCTGTATGAAAACCTCCAGCAAAGGAGACAGAGCCCAGCACCCCCCCAAGGCAATTTATTCCACTGTCAAACAGCTCTTACAGTTAGAAAGTTCTTTGACCGTTAGGAAGTTAATTGAAATCTGCTTTCTTGTCATTTGAGCCCATTATTTCTAATCTTGCCTTCAGGGGCAACAGAGAACAAGTCTTTGCGATCCTCTCTGTGACAGCCCTTCCCGTAGTGGAAGATGGCTATCATGTCTCCCCTTAGCCTTCTCTTCTCTAGGCTAACAAGCGGTTTGCTTTTTTGACGGCCACCGCACGCTGAGCTGAGGATTTAAATTTATGGTCCACAATGAGTCCAAGGTTCTTTTTCTGAGTGGTAACCCCTAATTTAGAACCCAGCATTGTGTTTGGATTATTTTCCCCTATGTGCATCACTTTGCACTTATCCATATTACATTTCCTCTGCCGTTTCACCCAGTCTTGCAGGATCCTCCTGCAATTCTTCACAGTCCACTCGGGTTTTAACTACCTTGAATAACTTTGTATCCTCTACAAATTTGATCACCTCACTCTTTACTCCCTTTTCCAGATCATTAATGCATTAAACACTGGTCCCAGTACAGATCCCTGAGTGCCCCCTTTAAGCATTCCACTCCCAACCCCTATGTGGCCCTTGGAGCTTCCTCAAGAGGGAAAAGGTTCCCCATATTTGCCTCACCCCCCGTCAGACCCTGCCACCTTGCCCTGCACAGCCTTCCCCTGGCACCCCTCCTAACAGCTCCACAGCCCTCTCCCCGTCTAGCAAACCTCCACCACCCCACCCTACTGGACCCATGCTAGAGGTGGGGGTGGGAGGAGATACCTTGTCTCCAAGGCCCAGCTGTTTCTGCCTGGGCTTCAGGGAGAACATGAGCTCCCCACAGCTGCCCCATAGTGCCTCCATCTCATCCGGGTGCTCTGCAAAGGCCTGGCTGCCCCACACCAGCTGCTTCAGCTTCTCCTGAGAAAGGTACAATGATAGACTATGATTTATGCAATACAATAAGCTTATGATTACTGCAAATATGCCATGGAACATTCCTGTAATTCCAAAATGTACGTACGTAAGCCAGTCAGGTTTGGTGTAGCGTTGCCACCTTTTGCATTTACTTTACTTGGATTTCTTAGCCGCCCCCCTCCTGCCACAGCAGCTCGGGGCAGTTTGCAACATGATAAAAATACATTCAAAACACACACATGATAAAAAATACAATATAAAAATATAATTTAACCCCGAGACTTCCGTTTTGGCCTATGCAAATCTCAGGGTCGAACTGCAAAAGGTGGCAACCCTAGTTTGGTGTTATCTTAATCCTTGAAAAAACAGTAAACACTGAGCACACTAATGTAAGACGGCAGATCAGAGTTATAATGTAAATGTGATAAGCCGTAAGGCACAGAAGCAGTTTTGAAGACCGAGGTTCCACTCCAGATGGATTTATAGCAGACTCCACCCCCATCCCAGACAGTCCAATCAGAGACAGCATCCTCAGCCAATGAGAAGAAAGGCACACACTGATTGGCAGGAGAGGTAGACAAGAACTCCCCACCCCACCCCACAATCCCTCTCTTTGCTGGTTCTAGGCCCTGGTGCTGCCCGGCACTCACCTTGGGAAGGTTAGGCACGAACTTGGTGTCACCAAAGGATTTGTAATTGCCCATGTTGGCGTATACGCCAGCAGTGTAAACCAGGAATGCCTAAGGCAGGAGAGCAGAGTGGTCAGCAGGAAGATCCCACGGAGATGGGACACAGAACTCAGGCACGCAAGCCCTCTTCCCCCTCGCGGGGAGTCCAGGCACCTGAGCCCCCTCTTCCCCCTCGCGGGGAGTCCAGGCACCTGAGCCCCCTCTTCCCCCTCGCGGGGAGTCCAGGCACCTGAGCCCCCTCTTCCCCCTCGCGGGGAGTCCAGGCACCTGAGCCCCCTCTTCCCCCTCGCGGGGAGTCCAGGCACCTGAGCCCCCTCTTCCCCCTCGCGGGGAGTCCAGGCACCTGAGCCCCCTCTTCCCCCTCGCGGGGAGTCCAGGCACCTGAGCCCCCTCTTCCCCCTCGCGGGGAGTCCAGGCACCTGAGCCCCCTCTTCCCCCTCGCGGGGAGTCCAGGCACCTGAGCCCCCTCTTCCCCCTCGCGGGGAGTCCAGGCACCTGAGCCCCCTCTTCCCCCTCGCGGGGAGTCCAGGCACCTGAGCCCCCTCTTCCCCTCGCGGGGAGCCCAGGTGCCAGAGTCCCCAACCCCCCCTTCTCCTCTTGGGGTGCCCATGCCCCCCAGCCTCCCTTTCCCCTTGCAGGGAGCTCAGGTACTCAAACCCCCAGCCCCCTCCCCTTACATCTGGGGGGAACCCAGCTGCTCAGCTGTTGTCCGTTCAGCACCTTATACTCCTCATCGGAGAGGCCAAGCTCTTGTGCCAGCTTCCCCAGCCGAGCAGGGTCCTGGGCACGGAAAAGCCGGGAGAGCAGCACATAGATGGCCGGGGATTCGGGCGAGGTCTGTAGCAGCACCACCAGGCCTCCATACCAACAGGCCCGGGAGAGATAGTGCGCGTAGAGCCGCTCTTCCACTGACAGCAGCCGGAAGGCCTCCTCACAGTCCAGGGGCGCGATGCCAATGTCGTTAGGCAGCACATACTGAGAGTCCACCATGGTGCCGGCGGCTGAGAAGAGATGTACAAGATACCCCTCAATCCACTGCCCCAGCGCAGGCCCGCCCCCTAAACCAGGAGAGACATCCCCCCCCCCCTCCCCAACCCTTTCCCCAGATCCCAGCAGGAAGGGAGTCTTGGGAGCCACTTGCACAGAGGAGTCAGCAAGGCTCTCTCCACACACAGAAGAGCCCTACCAAATGCAAGGTAAGGTTGTTTGTGTGACCACTTCAACCTGGGGTTAATTACTGTCACACACACACGCTGCCCAGCAGGAAAAAAACATACCCCCTTCCCGATAAGTGACATCACTTACAGAGATGATGGGATGTCGCTTTCATTTGGCCTTGCGGAGAGGATACAAGTTAGAGGAGGATCGATGACCACCTCAGTACCCCAGGGTTCAGTCTGGTCCCACGATCCGCCTCCCCCAATCTTCCAAGGGCAGTAGCTTGCATGGACAGGGTGGGGAACTAGACAGATGCAGAGAACTAGATGAATCTTGGGCTGATTCCAAGGAAGAGCTAGGCTGGAAACTCCGTCTTGGCTGCGTTCATACAAGGCGCTAAGTGGGCGGAAATCATTTCCCCCTGTTATCTCTCCCCCCCCATGTGAAAGCATTAGGTTGAAGCAGGTGTCCTCTGTGTCAGGTCCCAAAAATGTAACTCAAAAACCTTGGTTTGACAACAGAGCTAACTCCATTCCACATGGTTTTCGCAGCATGTGATGGGTTTAATCCTGTCATCAGCGTGTCTGCACCGAAGAGTCAGCACAGCATTATGGGATACCTGGCAGCAGCCACCACGACGGGGGAACTTTTAAAGCACAGCAGAGAACATGGGAACAGTGAAAAAGTGAGACTACAATCTAAGGTAAGAAAATGAAGCAGCAGTGGGAGAAAAGGCTTCAGTGAATGCAGCCTCTCTCCTGGTTTTGTCACATCAACAAATCTTGGGGACTCTCTCACACACATACCGGAATTGTGACGTTATCCCCAAGGGTAAAGGTCCCACTAGGGACCTGCGTTCGCGGCATTTTCCTCATTGACGGCAATGGGGAAAACACTGGGAATCCAGATCCCTGGGCTTCACGTTCTCCCTGAGACTCCCTTAGTCTGTTCCAGAACAAATTCCCACTGGAAATTCCCACTCTCTATTCCTCAGGGCGTTCCGTCCACCCCCAACACAGGTTCTGAGGCTCTGCAGATACAAAGCCCCGCTTCCTGCTGTTGGGGATGGGCCCTGGTGGTACAGCTAGGAGTCACTGGGTGAAAACAGACATGACGCTAACCACCCTTGGTGGTCATTTATGCATGTTTCAGGGCTGCATAGGGCACCAATACAGCCCCGCAACATGCATAAATAACCACCAAGGGTGGTTAAAGGGTGGTTAGCGTCATGTCTGTTTTCACCCACTGTTACTCTGAACTTGCGCCCTCTGGGCAGAAACAGGAATGCTGTTCACAGGATCTCAAAAGTAACATTTTCAAACTGTTAAACCGAACGAGCCGGATCCCATCGTAGCTGTGGATTTCCTGCATTGAGCAGGGGATTGAACGGGATGACCTCTGAGGTCACTTCCAACTCTTAAAGATTCTATGAATGAGTTTTCCTGGCCCAAGTGAAAGCGAAAGGATGGGTCTAAGCATAGGAGAAAGTGAAAGCCCAGCCATGGGGGGCCGGGGGGGAAAGAGGGGTGCCAGCATCCAATCCACTGCAGGTGGCCAGAAGCTTACACCCTGATAACATGCTCCCAGCAAGGGAGCAACTGCCACAGCCAGAGGGGCGTTTGGGACATCTCTCCCACCTCCCAAGAGTGGGGAGTGCAGGGCCCCACTCTCCTTTAATTTCCACCCTGTGACCCCTACAGCACACTCTGCCCTGCCAGCATTTAATTTTCTGGACAAGTGAGTGAAATCGTTGCCATTTTGTGGGAGGCAGGAATTTGGGGGCTCAAGAGGGGACTGTTCCTCCCCTACACGGTGAGGGGCTGTTACTACTTAGCGGATCATAGCACCCACCAGCTTTGGGATCCACTGCCAGAATGGGGCTCACCACAGCCTCTCTCTGCTCCAGGCCAGTCGTCCCCGTCCCCCCCCGTTCCCCACTACCAGACTGCAAGCAGGGCAGCTGCAGGATTGGGCCATGGGTAAGAGAGAGCAGGAACGCCTGGTGAGAGGGGTCCACTGGGAGAAGAGAGCTTGGACCCATCCCCTTGCACCCACTGGCTTTAGCAGAATTGGATGAGGCTAGAAATACTTGCTCTGGGCTCTGTCCTGGAAAGCCGCAGGGCTGGCAAGAGCAGTTCCGCAGGGCTGGAGACTTGGGCAGGATGGCGCCCCAAGGTCCCCAGTCACACAGCAGAGCTAAGCACCATGCGCAATGAGCAGCAGCTCACGCAGACACCGGAGTCTTACAATGATTTTAAAGTGTAAACTAATTTAGCAATTATACAGAGCGCAGGCCAAGGGCGACTGGCACGAGGGGTTGCCACCTCTGCAGATTTCAATGGGACGCTGATGAAAAACGCATGCTGCAGGCCCTGCATTGGCGCAACGTGCCCTTTCCGTAAGGTGTGCAGAGGGGGCAACTATCGCTGGCACCGGCCACAGCCTGGCGGAGGCCTAGGCCTCAACCAGAGCCTGGCACGTGGGCAGCCGGTGCCCACTGGGCACTGACCGAAAAGAACTGGGGATGGGTGTAAAAACTCAGGAACGAGCATTTAAACCCGAGTAGCCGGAATTTCCCCCCCCCTGGATAAATCTCCCACCCCCCTAACCCGCCCTGCCTCAAAGCCTGGGGTCTACGCCCTTTGCCCCCCCAGCAGAACCTGGGATCTAACCCTCCCCCCCAACCAGAATCTGGGAGGGTCAGAGCCCCGGGTCTAATTCCTTCTCCCCCCCCCCTGCAGCAGAACCCTGGATCTGAGCCCCCCCGACTGGGTGGGGGGGCCCCGTAGCCCGGTCTGCGCCCCCGGCTCCTGCACTGGGGGGGGGGAGATTCTGGGGCTCTCTCCCTCTCCCCCCGCTCTGCCCGCCGGCCTCGCTCCCTCACCTGCTCCTCCTGCGCCCAACTTCCTGCCCCTCCCCCACCCCGGTCCCATTCATAGAGTCAGCCGCCGCCCACTCTAGCCCCAGTAGCCAATCCCGGGCTCCCGCTGGGAAGATGGATGTCTGTGTTGCCGGGCAACGGAGGCGCCGCCCCTTTCCACGCGCCAATCAATCGCCAGCGCCCCTCTCCCAGCATAGAATCTTAAAGGGGCCGCTCGAGGAGCGGGGGTGGGTGGGGGGAGCTCTCTCAAAATATTTTTAAATGTCGTCCAACAAAAGACTGGTGGGAATTTATTCCGCAACAGAGACCCCCTCAGGGTGTGTTCTGGAACAACTGGGGCGAATTCTTACAAGTGATTGACTTCCCTTGCCTTCCTATCTGCGCCTTTCTCTCCTTTCTTTTTCTAGGTTGTTTTCTTCTTTCAGGTTTATTCATGCTGTGTCAGTCACATCATTTGTAGTTTGTTTAATATATCCTGACCAAGAATATTACATATCATTCAATGTTATATTGGTGAAGATGCTGTAAACAATCCATTTTTGTTTAATTTTATAGTTAAACACTCTGTGCCACGGCACTCGGGCACTACAGGCCTGTACGGATGTGTGCGACTGTGAGTGTGTGTGTGTGTGCCGTTTGTTTCTGAGTGTGTGTACATATACAAACAGTTTGGATTATTTCCCCTATGTGCATCACTTTGCACTTGTACACGTTAAATTTCAACAGCCGTTTAGATGCCCAAGTCACCCAGTTTGACAAGATCCTCCTACAATTCTTCACAGTCTGCTCATGTTTTAACTACCTTGAATAACTGTGTCATCTGCAAATTTGATCACCTCACTCTTTACTCCCTTTTCTAGATCATGAATTACTATATTAAACAACACTGGTCCCAGTACAGATTTGTGGTGCACTCCACTAAAATAGTATAAACACCAATACTTCTCTTGGCTGTGAAGACTGACCAATCACGGTCGCTTGGGAGAAGTACCCAACAGGTCACAATGGGGCAATCCATTCTCTGTTGTTCACTTCCGGCTCCCGACATTAAAAGATGACGTCCCCCCAAACCGACTTGACTAATAGCCATTTTCAGAAAGCATTTTATAAGGTCCCTCATGAAAGACCTTATAAAAAGCTTTCTGAAAATTCAGATACACTATATCAACCGGCTCACCCTTATCCACCTGCTTATCTACACCCTCACAAAATCCCAATAGATTAGTGAGGGTCAAGGTAGGTGGGGCTGGAAGCCAGGAGTCCCGGATTCTCTGGGTGTTGGAGGGTGGGGTCCGTGGTCGCTGAGTGGCACAGTCTCAAGCAGTCACTCGGGTGGAGTGTGTGAGGAGCGATTAACATGGCTACCAAGGCAGCTGCCTCACTCCCCCCCTGCCATGGACTATGGTAGAGGGGGAAGTGCGTCAGGATGGCCTTTGATATTGAAATGTCCCAGCGCGGGCTCTGGGGAACCCGGCCTCTCCAGAACTCACAGCCAGTTCCTGTGACTTGCAAAGACCCTGTCTCTCGCCCACGGTGCCTGCGAGTGGTGGATGGTCTGTGGTGTGGCTGGCTGCTGCTGCCGTTCATACAGGCAGGGGATGCGTGGCCACCAGCTGACACGCACCTTTTTGGCTTGCTCCGCACAGAGCACTCTAAGTTTCTTGGTCGTGCTCCATGAGTGGCTATGTGTAGGTGCTGCATAGCTCACAGGAGCGCGCATTGCCCTGCAGTTGGGTGGATAGATGAGTGGCTTCTGGGTGGCCATGTGTGGTAGCATCTTGTTTAAAAACACTCTTTGAGAGGGGAGTGGGATCTGGTGGGTTAGTGCAGGGGGGCTGGGAGCCAGGACTCCTGGGTTCTCTGAGAGGGGAGTGGGGGCTAGTAGGTTAGTGCAGGGGGGTTGGGAGCTAGGACTCCTGGGTTCTCTGAGAGGGGAGTGGGGGCTAGTAGGTTAGTGCAGGGGGGCTGGGAGACAGGACTCCTGGGTTCTCTGAGAGGAGAGGCTAGTGGGTTAGTGCAGGGGAGCTGGGAGCCAGGACTCCTGGTTCCTCTGGGAAGGGAGCAAGGGCTAGTGGGTTAGAGCAGGGGGGCTGGGAGCCAGGACCCCTGGGTTCTCTTGGAGGGATTTGGGGTTTAGCAGGTGAGAGCAGAGAAATTGGAAGCTAGGATCCTGGGTTTCCTCCCCAGCTTTAGGAAGGGAGTGGGGCACAGTGGTTGCAGCAGGACTGCTTCTGTTTCGGGGGGGGGGGATGAGGGGGTAGATGGATGGATGGGAATTACCCACCCACCCCAACAAAATCACTCAGGACAACACCTGCTCCATGCAGAATCCTCCCACACACAGAAGGCCAGTGCTTGGTGCAGTTTTGGTCTTTGGAGCAGGTTCAGAGCAAGCACCAGAGAAAGGCCTCAGGTCCCATTCCCCACCTCCCACAACAGTCAGTGCCCCCTACCCCAACCTGGGTCTGGATCAGAGCCAGCGCCCCCTAGAGGCAAAAGAAAGGTCCAAGTCTCCCTCCTCCCAGCCCCAGCAAGCTGGCTTCCTCACCTGCTAATTTCCTTCCAACCCTGTCCCCCGAGCATGGATGATCATCAGTTCCCCCCTCTTTAGCTCCTGGCTCTTTTCAAGCTGTAGGGGTGATCATTTTTCCCTGCCCTCCTCAGGCCCCTGGAAATCAGATACAACACCTCCAAGGGTCCTCAGGTGTGAGGGCTGCAGAGAAACTCTAACCAGATCGGTCCCACATTCCTGCAGATGGTATCACTAGGTTTGCCACCTATGCCAATTTTTAAGGAACACTATCACTGACCCATGGAACCTCTTGCTGCAGTGTATTGAATGGCAGAAAGCAAGAGGTTACCATAAGCCAGAAAAGAACAGATATCTTCATAGCACCCGTCGGAAAATTGTGTCGGGGCTCTCAGCAGCTCAGGTTTGTGGGGCAGGGTAAATAGAAATGAACATCTGCCCTGAGTTAGCCATGCCCAGTAAGAGGAAGGGCTGATCTGGATCAGTTGGTCTGATCTAGTGTGCAGATGGGGGGCTGAGGGGATACTGGGCTAGCTAGAGTCCAGGGCACCATGATCTGACCTGGCCTAGCTTGGTCATGCCAGAGTGTTGCTCTGATCTGAGGGACGGATACTAGGCTGGCTGGGGCCTGTCCACAAATGTACAGCAGCACATGGCTCTGGTCAAGCCTCACCCTCAGTAAAACTTTGTAACTGGAATAAACACCACCCTGAAAAGGACCCACCAACCAACCCCTTAATGCATCATCATTGTGATACAATGATCACATAAATCATTGTTATTTATGGACAGCCCCTAGTCTGGCATTGGGGGCAAGGGGGAGAATATACTAGCTGGGCCCAGGAGTCCAATATGCTGGGGTTGGGGGATACTGGGCTGGCTGGATCCATGGGTCTGATCTGTGGGAGGATATGGGGTTGGCTGGGCCCATGGGTCTGATCAAGGTGAGAATACTGGGATTGGCTGGGCTCATAGCTCTGATCAAGGTGAGAATACTGGGATTGGCTGGGCTCATAGCTCTGATCAAGGTGAGAATACTGGGATTGGCTGGGCTCATAGCTCTGATCAAGGTGGGATACCGGCATTGGCTGGACCCGTGGTTCTGGGGGGAAGGGGGAGGGTCAGTAAGTGACACAGAGGTTCCCTGGTGGGCAGCTCGTTCCCAGGTATTTATTTGGCTCAGTCAAGGGGTCCCTGGAAGATGAGGCGGATGAAGCCGTGCTGCCCGGTCAGCCAGGTACCACAGAAAGGGCAGGCAGCATGGAAGGCGTGGGTGCCGTGGGGCAGGGGGATCTGCGCCCAGTACTGCACAGTCTTGGCAGAACAGACATGCCCGCAGGGGCAGAAGGCATGGGTGGGGCGCCCGGCGTCCAGGTAGAGCCCGGCCTCGCAGCCCAGCCAGAGCGGCACATAGGGGCCCGGGCGCCGGCACATGGGGCACTCCCGCTCCAACCCCCCCTTTTCCTTGCGGAAACCCCAGTTGTGGAAGCCGTGGACGTGGCCGCAGTTGACGTAGACCCAGGGCTGCTTCTTCTCCACGACACCACGCTGTGCCAGGCTGGGGAAGGCCAGGGTGCTGAATCCCACGGGGCACTGGGGCCGGGCTGCATTGATCTCCTGGCGCAGCGCCTCCAGCTGCTGCAGCGTCGGAGTGCGAAGAAGCCCAGTCGAGGTCCGCCATAGCAGCGTGGCACCACACAGGTCAATGAGTGAACCATCCTGCAGCACGTTCGACTCCGACTCCACCTGCAGGGAGAGGCAGTGTCAGCTGGGGGCAGGAGATGGGCATGTGGGGGGGAGAGAGGCAGTGTCAGCTGGGGGTGGGAGAGGGGAATGGTCAGCAGCAATGACATCATACAGAGGCTGGGCGAGCTGAGCATACCCCAGTATTCACTGTCTACAATAGTTGGCCCAGTCGAGGTCCGCCATAGCAGCGTGGCACCACACAGGTCAATGAGTGAACCATCCTGCAGCACGTTCGACTCCGACTCCACCTGCAGGGAGAGGCAGTGTCAGCTGGGGGCAGGAGATGGGCATGTGGGGGGGAGAGAGGCAGTGTCAGCTGGGGGTGGGA
>QEPC01009666.1:1359690-1370915 GCA_003113815.1 Sphenodon punctatus
GCCACCTCGGACCCCTCAGAACCATCCCCCCAAACCATCCCGCCAAGGCTGACCCCCAGCCACCTTGGACTACTCAGAACCATCCCTACAAACCATCCCGCCAAGGCTGAGCCCCAACCACCTCGGACCCCTCAGAACCATCCCCCCAAACCATCTCACCAAGGCTGAGCCCCAGCCACCTTGGACTACTCAGAACACCCACCCACCCAAGACTGAGCCCCAGTGTCCCTGAAACATTCCCCCAAAGCTGAGCTCCAGACACCCAGGTCCCCTTAGAACAATGCCCGACCCCCCCCCCCCGAACCACAGACACCCCAGGCCTCAGAACTATCCCCTCCCAGGCTGAACCCAGAACCACCCCTCCAAGGCTAGGCCCAGGGACCCTATAACCATACCCCACCTCAGCCAAGCCGAGAGACCCAGAAACCCCAGGCCCTGCAGAATCACAGCCACCCCAGGCTGAGCCCCAGCAAGCTTGGAACTCCAGAACCATTCACTCCCACCCCACACCCAGGCTGAGTCCCAGCCTCCTTAGCCTCCTAAGGATGAGCTCCAGCTACCCAGGAGACCCCAGAACCACAACCCCTCTTAGACTGAAATACAGCCCTTCTGGGGTGGTGGAACAGGAGGCTGTTAATCGCACAGTACAGTCGGAGACAGGCGATGAGGGGTGGCTGACCTCTAAAGGGAAGGGGGACTGAGTCACCCCCAAACAGAGCTAGGATGAGAACAAGGGGGGGGCGGTATCGGGAGTCCCGGCCACTGTTGCTGCCTGCAAGGGACCGAGGGGTGTGCGTGTGTACCTGGAACATGTCAGTGTCACAGTCGTGTGTGTACTCCACAATGACCGAGTGGCTGCGGGACAGTGTATAGGAGATGCTGTGCTGTCCTTTGTTACTCAGCGCCTGTAGAGGGCAGAGAGGATCACTGGAGCCATGCACCCCCCACATACACCAGAGTCACGTGCTCCCCGTGCCCTCCCTAAACCAGAGCCCTCCCCACGCTGGAGCCACACACCCCAATTCCTCAGCTACACGTCCCCACAACTGAGCCCCACACCTCCTCACACATACCAGAGCCATCCACCCCCCCACCCCGCTAGCCTTAAGCAGAGAGAGGGGGAGGAAGAGCTTGTGAATGCCTGTGAAAGAAAGAAAGAATGAAAAGTACAGTGCTAGGTACATTGCTGGTGCTATATAAAGAATGAATAATGAAAGGGAGAGAAAGCGCGTGTACATGCGCATATTTATGAAAACTTACAGCACGACTTTGTTTTTGTAAGGGAACACCAGGCTGCTAGTTGCTCATGGGATGGGGTGATGGTAGGAGTCCTGCATTTTATTGTCACCCTGGGTAGTCCCCAAGATTTTAAGGCCAGCCCTGCCCCCTCCAATCACACAAGCAGGCCCCCTCCCACCTCTCCCCCCCACTCCTGAAGACAGTCCCTGGGGCTTGATTGGAACCCCCACCCCCAGGCAACGGCCTCATCTCCCCCTCCCTGACTTGGAGCCCCCCCAGCCCCCATCTGCCTGGGCTGGTCAGACCAGGGTGCCCCCAGTGGCGGGGCAGGGAAGCACTCACCTTGGAGACGAGCGGAGTGGAGATGTGGTGGATGATGCCAGGCTTCACCCCATTGGCCTTGGGCCTCTTGAAGAGGGCGAGACGGCTGCGGCGCCGGCCTTTGTCGCCGTTGGGCAGGGAGCCATTGTACCTGGGGGAGGGGGAGGGAGGGGAATGGCTCATCCCCAGAGCCACTGTCAGCTCCTGCAGCCCACTCCCTAGTAGTTCCTGCCTGGCCTGACCAGGAAACCAGGAGACCTGTCCGTACACTGCCCTTCCCTCAGCCCACAGGCCTGCAGCATGAGAAGGGTTAGAGGGCTTCTCCGGACTGCAGGGGTCCCAGCGCTACTGGGAGACCTTGGGATAGTCCTCATTTGACCCCATAAATGGCACTCGGAGCACTTTACAGCAGAAAAGCCATTCAAAATATAAATCTATGCACAAACAATGTAAAAGGTCACGAGAAGTAATAGTTTCACTCTATTCTGCGCTGGTTAGACCACATCTGGAGTACCGTGTCCAGTTCTGGGCGCCGCATTTTAAGAAGGACATTGACAAACTGGAACGGGTTCAGAGCAGAGCAACAAAGAGGGTCAGAGGTCTAGAAACCAAGCCCTATGAGGAACGGTTGAAGGAGCTGAGTGTGTTTAGCCGGGAGAAGAGAAGACTAAGGGGAGACATAATAGCCATCTTCAAATCTCTGAAGGGCTGTCGCAGAGAAGATGGAGCAGACTTGTTCTCTCTTGCTCCTGAGAGCAGGACTAGAATCAATGGGCTCAAATGACAAGAAAACAGATTTCGGCTAAACATTAGGAAGAACTTCCTAATGGTAAGAGCTGTTTGACAGTGGAACAGACACCGCCGAGGGCGGGGGTGGGCTCTCCTTCTCTGGTGGTTTTCAAACCGAGGCTGGACGGCGTCTGTCAGGGATTCTGTAGCTGTGGATTTCCTGCGTTGAACTAATGATTTCCGTGGTCCCTTTCAACTCTAAGAGTCTATGATTCTAAAAAGGGAGAAATCGTGGGGGAGGAGAACACACATTAAGGGGTCCTGGCAGCGGATCCTAAAAACAGCGAGAGAATAAATAAGTTTTCAGGTGCTTTTTAAAGGTGAGGAGGAAGGAACTGAGCTGGAGATCCCGAGGGAGTAAGTTCTATGCTCCGGGGCCCGGCCCCGCCACAGCAAAGGCCTGATTGCCCACCAACTTAATGGCAGGATCCCCAAACCCTGGGTGATTTCCGAGTGCAGCTAACCTACAGGGAGAGGCTCCAGGAGCAGGTCTTGAATAGAGCTTGGGCCTCTACCACTCAGGGCCCTGAAAACCAGCAGAGCAATCTGAAATTCAACCCGCCGCTCTGCAGCCCGCCAGCACAGGGAAGAACGCAGAGCAGGTGTAACCCGACTGCAGCTGCCCAAACCAGAAAGCAGCCGCACTGGCACAATCTGAACAAAGCAGCCCCACTGGAAGCCCATAGAAGAGGGAATTACAGAAATCGAGTCTCGTGGTCACCGGGACGTGGGTCGTTGTAGCAAGGTCAGCCTAGGATAAATAAGGGCAAACGGCGAAACTGAAAGAAACATCTCCGAACCACGTCTGATAGCTGCGTTTTCACGGACAGAGCATGCTCGAAGATGACACCCAAGATTTTTTACCTTACACCAACACACCAGCCTGCCCCTCCCCTGCAGGACCCGACACCAACACACCACCAGCCTGCCCCTCAATCACTTGAGAGACCCTACAATAATACAACAGCCTTCCCAACCAGTCTGCCTCTCCCCCCACCCCAGAGACCTTAGAGCCACACGCCAGCCTGCCCCTCCGTCCCCGCAGGCCCTACAAGAACACACCAGCCTCCTCTGCTCCACACTCACCCCAGCACAATCAGCTCCCCGTACTTGACTGGCTCCTTGCCCAGGAGAAGGCTGTCCCCAGCGGAAGGGAAGATGCGGGCACCTTTGGGGCAGGCTCGCCGGAGATCGAGGGACTGGGAGCTGACAGCTTCGGGGCTGCCTTCCAGCACCATTCTGCAATGACAGGGGGGAAGGCAGGGTGAGCATGCTACACCCACACACCCCTCCCCATGGAGAGCCCGGAACACCCCAGAGCACCAGGCTGGGCCCAGCACAGGGGCCCAGGTCTGGTCTTGCAGGAGAAGAAGAGAGTAGCAAGGCCATGGAGAGATGGATGGTTATTGCCTGGATACATAGCAGAGAAAGGGTTAATGCCCCCCCTTCCCGGATAGTCACCATGGCAATGATTCTAACACTTCATGCCCCCCTGTTGCCACAGCAACAATCCTGACCTCTAGCCACCCTGCGTCACTATGGCAATGCTTCCAATGTACGACAGCTTGCCTGTCGCCACGGTGACCTCTAAAGTCTTCACATTTCCATGGTAACACTGGTGGACACTGACAGCTTCTGATCACCATGGAGACACTCCTGTCCTCCAACAACCCCTGGTTTCCACAGCGACCCTCCTGACCTCTTACAGCTCCCACTGTCTCCATGGCGAGAATCTTAAAAGGCAATGGCTTTGTCGCCATGGTGACATTTCAGATGGTGAATTCCTCCTTGTTACCAAGGTAGCGCTTTCTCCTTAACCCGGTGGAATTGAGGGAGGTGCTATTCTCCATGGGAGGTGGCACCTCGCAGACTGGAAAAGCCTGGACCCCATTCCCCAACCCTCTTTCCTGCTCCTCTCTCTCTCCCCTCACTTCCTGTTACTTCCCACCTGGGAGCTTCATTCCTCTCACCACCCCAGTCTCCTGCTTCTTTAAATTGTCTTCACTCCCTCCCCAAACACATACACGTTGCTCCCTCCCTCCGGGAACCTTCAAATCCCTCCTGAAAACTTACCTCTTCCATCAGGTTTTCCTCAGTTCCTCATCCCCACAACTTGCTCACCAATGCTCCTACTTTCCTGCCATTCAGGTATCTTCTAATACTACTAATCCTTTCTATAGCGCTACTAGGCACATGCAGCACTTTACAGTCACAGATTTTTGGAGACAGGCCCCCTCTGCCCAGTGGGCTTACAACTGACAATGGGCCAGGGTGAGGGGAAACACAGGCACACACACATATTCCCATTTTACAGATGGGGAACTGAGGCTAAGAGGCTATGACTTGCCCAAGGCCACCCAGTGAGTTCATGGCTCGAGTGGGGTTCAAACCCTGGCTTCCCAGGTCCAAATCCAGCACCTTATCCACATTCGGGGAGGGTCCCCTACTCCCTGTAACTAAGCTAAGCACGTGTCCTTGCAATTTCTCCATTTCGTGAATCTCTCCTTGTCTCTGCCCATGTTCCCCTCTCCCTTGTATCCCACATTGTGAGCCCCTTGGGGCAGGGACCTGTTTCTAATTAATGAATCAGTGCCAGGCGCATTGCTAGTGTATAAATAATACTAATAATCCCAGCCAGCATGCCCTCTGGATTCCAGGCCCCCCCACCCTCTGTGATTCTGAGCTTGTTCCCTACACACAGAAACCAGTCAGCTCCAAAGGTTGGCTCCCCCTGGGCAGATTGCTGGGCTTTGTCCCTGCCTAGACAGTGGGTGTAGCTGTCCCCACAACAGAGGCTGAGCCCTGCAGGGATCTGGGCCAGGCTGAGTTGCCTGGGCCAGGCGGGGGTGGAGGCCATGCTACCTGGGGAAGGGTCAGGGTTGCATGGCCCCCTCACCCACACAACAGCTCCAGCTTGAGCTGCAGCCACAGTTTGGGCTTTCCTGGGCTGCCTCCTCCCCCACACCTGCCCCCAACACACTGCAGCCCAAGGATTGGCACCACACCAGAAGGCAGAGATGCCTCCGGGTAAGCTGGGCAGACAGACAGATTGATTGATGGATGTACTCCCCTGGGACAGGAAGACAGACCTACAGGTGCACTCTCCCTGCCTGGGACAGACACACAGTCAGACACACGTGAGTATTCTCCCAGTCTGAGACAGACAGACACAGGCACATTCCCCCAGCTTGGGAGAGACAGACACAGAAGACACTACCCACACCTGTGACAGGCAGACAGACACAAACACACTTCTGTGTCCCCAACTTGAGACAGACAGATGCAACCACAATTCTCCAAACTCAGACAGACAGACACACAAAGCACTCCCATCACCTGGTATAAGATGACAAACACAGAGACATATTCCCTTTTCCTGGGACAGACAGACACACAGGCACGCTTCCCTAACCTGAGACAGACAGGCAGACACAGTGGTACACTCCAGCAGCCTGGGACAGACAGACAGAGTTGCACTCCTATGGTGTACTGGAGAAAGGGGAGGTTCCTGTTTTCCAAACCTTATCTTTCATGCTAACCCCCAGCACCCCTCTCCTGCACACCTGTCAACACCCATATAGCCCTTTCATCATGCCAACACACGTGCGTGTGCACACCCTGTCACCTGGCAGCATGTGCACACAAACACCTGATGCCCTCCAGCTAGCACCCAAACACCCCTAGCAGCGTGTGCACACAGACCTCAGCCTGGCCCCTTCCACAAACCAGGATCCTGACAAACCAAAGACCAACACCACAACAAATCCTAGGGAGCAGCTTCTCCATCAACACCAACACACATACCCTGCACCACAAAACCCCAGCCCAGTACACATCCTCACCCAGATGGAGTGCCCTGTCCCTGACTGCCCCATCCAGTGGGGGCTGCCAGGGATAGAAGGACTATGGGTCTCCTGGTCAGTGCTCAGGCCTCACCTCAGGGACATGGGGACAGGGGAGAGATAGCTTGCTGGGAGCGGACTACAGACAAACCCACACTGAAACACACACACACACACACACACACACCCAGCAGTCTGTCAGGGAGGCCTGTGTGTGTGGACAGGCCAGACTCTAGGGACGGTGTTTTGGGGCAGGGGGGCTGTCTTGGGGAAAACATGCTGGGAGAGCAGACCCTACAGAGTCTGCATGACAGAGTGTGTGTGTGTTGGGGGGGCTGTATGTCGGGATGGGGGTTGGGGGGACTGTGGATGAGGATGGCAGGTGCTGGAGATTGTGGGATGAAGGGTTCTGCCTGTTAGGGGGGTTGGGTGTATAATATATCTCAGGGGGTTAGGCCCTGGGCAGTGGGCTGCTTCCCAGGGCTGTATGGGAGTTCCTGAGAGGCTGTGTTTCAGGTGGGCTGAGGGCGGCTGTGTATTTGGGGGCGCAGGACACAGAAAGCTGGGGGCCTGGAGTCTGTGTCTCAGGGATCTGGGTACTGGGGAGAGCTGTACCCCAGGGGGGCATGTCAGGGGGGCTGGGTGTAGTCGGGGGGTTAGGTGCGGAGGTAGCTGTGTGTTGCAGGTGGTCTGGGGGCTAGATGATTGCGGAGTCTGGCTGGGTGTTGTGTGTGTGTGGGGGGGGGAAATCTGGGCCTAGTGGGGGCGGGGGGCGGCGTCTGGGATCTCGGCACTAACGCCAATCGGGCAAAGGAATCCCCTTCCCCACGGGTCTGTGCATGCGGGGCGGGCAGACAGAGGGAGAGAGGGGGCATGGAGCTGGCGGGGTGCTTTCCCCGCGCCTGTCACCCACCCTGCCCCACGTCCCGTCCCTCCAACCCCGCACCCCCTCCGCACAGCGCCGATCCCGGGGGGGGGGTCTGGCCGGCTCACCCCTCGGCGCGGGCCCCCGCTCCCCCGCAGCCTCCAGCTCAGCATCCGCCCGCGCCGCGCCGCCAGGATGAATAGCCCTGCATTGCCGCTGCCGGGCTAGCGCGGAGCTCGCCCTCCCCGAGCCCCCCCGCGGGGAGGGGAGACCCTCCGTCCCTGCGCAGCCCCCACGCGTGAAACCTCCTCCGCATCCCCGGCTGCCCCGGGGAGGGGAAACGCGGTTATTGCTGTGCAGGGGCGCGGTGCCTGGAAAAGACTAGAACGGGGGGGGATCCGCGACAGACTGGAGCGGGGGGTGTGTGCCAGACAGAGGGGCGGCCGGGCGGGCGGGCGAGAGAGCAGCTGAAACTGGGGGAGTTAAAGCCAGGCTGGGATGAGCAGAACTGGACAGATTGGGGAACAGAGCTGGACTAGGGGGCGAAGTCGGGTGTGGGGAGCAGAACTGGACCCCCCAGCAGACGGGGGAGAGGGGAGGGGTAAAGCCAATTTGGGGGTGGGTGGAGAGCAGAACTTGAGGGGGCAAAATCAGAACTGGAGTAGAATAGGGAGTCAGGTTAGGGGGCTGGATGGATCATGGGGTGCAGGTGGGTTGCCGCCTTACAAAATACACCTTAGGGGGAGGGTAGACCAGGGAATTAGGAACTGGTGGTTGATCAGAGCCATGAAAGCTCCAGTGGCTGCGAGCCAGATGTGGAGTGGAGGGGCCTGAGTCAGGTGAGATGGAGTGTGTGTGTGGGGGGGGGGGGTTTGGTGCTGATTGTGGGGATTAATCTTCCAAGGAATCATCTCCCCCTCCCCTCACCACACAGGAACCAGCCCCACACCCCCCACTGATAGGGCAGGGCCAGTGTATTTCTCTTCTGGCCGCACTCCTCTCTTGCCTGATGGGGCTGTCACTAATCAATCCCCCCTCTCCCAGCATCAGCAAACTATATTTATAGCATCCGAGTGTCCGACTCTGGCCCTGGGCCCAGCAGTCAGTCTGTCTGTCCCTACCCTGAACAACATCCTCCCCCAGTCCCCTGGCAACCCCAAACACAAACATCTGAGACACAATTGTCCAGAATGGGGAGGGGGCCTGGAGTAGGGTTGTCAGCTGCAACTTTTGAAGGCACACTTATGAAAAATACATGTTGCAGGGCCTGCCTTGGCAACTAAGGCAGGCCCTGCAACATGCATTTTTCATAAGTATTCCGCCAAAAGTTGCATAGGTGGCCTCCCTAGGACTAGTCCTCTCTTTGCCACCATTTTCTGTTCTCAGCTGCCCGGCGTGGTTGCTCCAACAAGACCTGGCAACTCCTCCGACTCCTGGGGCCAAGCAGGGGAGTTGGCCAAAGATTGGGGGAAGAAAGAGGCCCTTCCACAGTTGTAGGGATGGGGCAGCTTGGGTCAGAACCAAGCGGGCGGACACCACTCCCAAAACTTGGGGGGGGGGGGAGTCCCCATCCTTGAGACATCAGTGGCTGGGATTGTCCACAACCCCCATGTCTGGCTGAGCCAAGCCTGCTGACAATGTGACCCCCCCCTCCCCCCTGTTCTTCCTCATTCCTCCTTCCACAACCTAGAGAGTCCAAGAGGGTCACACAGGAATCCCTGCTCTAATTCACAGTGCAACCTCCAACTCATTCCCCCCAGTTCCAGCCGTGACCCGCCCCATCATGGGGCATTTTCACACAAGACACTCTCCCCCCTCCCCCCCCATTATATATGTACCAGGGCACCCATAGGGCAACACTACAGCCCTGGAACATGTATAGTAGGTGGGGGGTGAGTGTCTTGTGTGAAAATGGCCATGGTGCCAGCAGGGATAGGCAGGCTACCATTTTGATCCACCTTCCTTACTTCTTCTAGCCAGGCCAGTTACTCACGGGGGGTGGGCTCTGAGGGCCCTTCTCAAGGCCACAACCTATAGTAGCTTAGTATCAAGGCCCCTACCCTGCAGGGACTTATGGTGCCCCCTTACACAGTCTCTCCCCTCCTCCCACCCAACAACAGCCTCATAGGCAAATAGATAAATACATGCCCCCAAGAGTCCCAATATGTCGGGATCACAGGATGAAGTTCCTCCTCCTCCGAGTCAGTGCAGCTATGCACCCGCTGCCTGCTCGCAGAAAGGGCTGCTTGCACTCACTCAGGCTGCGTTCTCCCAGGGGTGCCAGATCACGCCAGGGGGCGGAGTACTTCTAGAGTAGCTAGTTATCTCCCTCCACCTCTGGTCTCAGAAGCAGGGGATTCAATATAGCTCGTCAGTCATCTCCTTCCCTAATCGCCCTGCTTTGGGAGTTGCCAAGGGGGAGCTGGGATAACAGCCTGTTAGGGAGGCAGAGACGCTGGGTGAACGACACGCAGAGGAGGAAGTACTAAGGATGCTGGGACAGTGGAGGAAGCACAGTAGGGTTGCCAACCACCTATGCAAATTTGTAAGGAACGCATGAAAATACAGTGGTGCCTGCATTGGTGCCTTAGGCAGGGCCCAGGGTGGGGCTTGAAACCAGGCTGGGGGACCAGACCAAGACAAGCCAATGCCTCCCAGGAAGAGGGAACAGAGCCAGATCCTGTGGACTGGGGTAGAAGCACCTGCTAAGGGGGCTGAGAGCTATCTTTGGGATGCTAGCTCCTCTCTGCTTCCTCCCCCTTGGTCAGGATCCCTCCCAGCTAGAAATGACCTGGTGCTGAGCCTCCCCAGCCTAGAAGGGTCTTTTGACCTATTGCAGTGGGAGTCAAGGATTCCTTCTGCGATTGCCCATTTGATCCCAGGCCACCCGCAGGGCTCAGACATCCCCTACACTCCGCAGCTGGGTATTCCCATGGAAAATGCCCCACTGTTCTTGGGGGAGAGAGGAAAATCTGCGTTATGCTGAGGTTCCTCCCCAGTACTCCAGACTGGGCCTCTCCCAGTGTGAGGGCACCGGGTACCAGGCAGGCTGCCTTCCTCCATCTGCTTCTGCAGGCTGAACATGAGGCAGCCACGTGATGTTGTTGCAAATAAACCAACAGACACTTTGGGCTGCGTTAGCAGGTGCATTGCTTCCAAGACACAGGAGGCAAGGGTTAGCGTAGGCACATTGTTAAGGAATGCGTACGAAAAATACATATTGCAGGCCCAGCATTGGCACCTAAAGGCCCTACAACATGTATTTTTCATAAGCGTTCCTTTAAAATGTGCGTAGGCGGTAACCTTAGCGGGGGCGCTGCTTTGCTCAGCGCTGGCGAGACCGCACCTGGGATCCTGGGTTCAGTTTGGGGGCACTGCGCTTCACGACGGACGCTGACCAATGGGAGAAGAGTCCAAGGGAAGAAACTAAGGTGATCAAAGGGGCCAGAGGACAAGTTGTAGGAGGGGCTGGGTGTGTTCAGCTTCGAGAAAAGTGATGGGGAGGACGTGATAGCAGGTTTTGAGCCTCTGAAAAGATGCCACAAAAAAGATGGTGAACATTTCTTTTCCACTGTCCCAGAAAGGGAGATTTGGTTAGATACTAGGAAAAAATTCCTGGCTGTAAAAACTGGCGTCCGTCTTAAGAGCTGGGCTGTCTCAGGCTTTGGACAAATTGCTGGAGAACCATCGTGCCCGCTCAGTCCTGCACAGTCTGGGGGCCCAGCCCATCCATCTGAGGGTAAACATCTAGACTTTTAGCCTAGGTCTCCTCCTCCCCCTCTTGGAACTTCTGCCAGCCCTTCTCTGCTGAGATCCATCTGTCACGGGTTGGAGGGTCCGCACCCCCACTTTACCGGGTTTGAGTGACTCAGTTTCCCTCGCATACAGCCCACTTGGATCAGTTTTCTCTCTCTGGCTGATTCAAGTGTGCCGCAGGGACAACCCCTTTGTCACTCAAGGGCCCGATCCTTCCCGATTACAGACTCTTTACTCTCTGGGTTCGCAAGAGCTTGAGAACTCTTGGTGCTCACTTGTGTTCCAATGTTAGACACAGACACTTCTTCATAAAGATAAGAAGTTAGTTTATTGATTACATAAGCAAGATAGTTGATACAGAGTGGTTACTAGAAATCAAAGGTAAATATAACGCATTCCTGATCTATACTGGT
>QEPC01009666.1:1385582-1411458 GCA_003113815.1 Sphenodon punctatus
GGGCCTGTGGCGTCGGTGCCTGGGGGAGCTGGGGGGCTGCCTGGGCCTGTGGCGTCGGTGTCTGTGGGTATCTGGGAGCTGGGGGGCTGACGGGGCCTGTGCCGTCGGTGCCTGGGGGTATCCGGGAGCCTGGCAGACTTTGCTGTCAACTCTTTCAGCCTCTCCTGGAATCTGAGGCGCCGTGCGCTCCGATCCAAGGCGTGAGGCCAGAGCAGTCCCAGGTGGTGCTGGTGCCAGGTTATCTGGGTGCAGAACGGCGCCCCACATACCGTGTCGCCGTGGGGAGGAGTTGCGGGATGCCCTTGCCCACCCAGGAGAGGGCGGGGTCTCCCAACTGGACTCCAAATCCCCCGTTGCCTGGCGCTGTCAGTTCCCAAGCTGGTGGCAGGTGACTGTACGTAGCAAGATGCCCGCTCTGGCATTTCCCCTGGGGTCGGACACGGCTGCAGAGCTTTGCCCCTAGCCGTGAGAGTCGGGGGAGCTCGGTGTTTGGGACACTGAAGGAGGAAGTGGCTCTCGGTCTCTGCTCTGCCTGTTGCAAAGCGAAGGCCGAGGGTGAGGGAGGAGGTGACGCTGGCGGCAGCTTCCACTGGGAGAGCGATGGAGAAGCTCCCAGGCTGCCCAGCGCGGAATGCACAACATGGGTTTGGTCTGAACGCCGGCCGTGCCGGTTACAGCGGTGAGTCCTGCGGCGCGTCGAGCTGGAGCTGGCGAATCGGATGCAGCTGTTTATTGCTGGGTGAGGACGCCTGGGGCGGGGGGTGGGGTGTCAGGGTTTCTCTCTCTTTAAACCCCCCGTGCAGAGGCCTCTGTCCCCATCACCCCTTCCTGCTCCTGCTCCTGCTCCTTTCCTCGTCTGCTTCAGTGCAGGAGCTGCCAGGGCCCTGCGTGACTCTGCCTGCAGCCCCCGGCGCTGCTCCCAAATGGCCGGCGGCGGGGGAGGGGGCTGTTCGCTAAGCCTGGACCTCAGGGGTGTGGGGCTGCTGTAGGACAGGGGAAGTGTGTGGGGCTGGGAGTCTCCGGCCGACGATTGCATTTCCTCTTTCTTGCTGCAAAGCTCCTTCTTCCCCTTGGCTGGTGCAGAGTCTGAGCCTGGGAGACCCGCATGGCTGTGCAGCAATGGCCGGGCAGCCAGCAGGGGGCGCTGTCCTGTTCCTCGGGGGCGGGTCAGTAGCATTAGCAGGTGCTGTTTACCTGCTCGGATTCTCTCCCACCTGGGCAGCCGGGAACCCAGCTCTGGGGAACTGGGGGCCAGTCCCCACCCCCCATCTATTCCCGCGGGAAACTCTGGGGGGCCAGTGTCCAAGCCCACCCCCCAACATGAGGCGTCTCCCTCTGCTGCCCCCCTCTGTGCTGCCGCGATCGACTAGCCAGGGCTGCGCTGGGGCCGACGGGGGACTGGCTGCGGTTGTGGAGGGAGCAGGGAGCGGTTAGTTAGAGAGCGGAAGTGCTGCTTCCTCTTGGCAGCTTCCCCTCAGCTGGGGCTGGTTGTGTCATAACCGAGTGTGTGTCTGGCAGCCGGGCCTCGTGCTGAAGTGGGCGAGGATCCCCTCCCCGCCCGCCAGGTGGAGATCCTGTGCTGCGGCGGGTCGCACACCCGCTCACACTCGAGTGGGGTGGGGGCTTTTCCTGAAACCAGCTCCTGGCCCTGGGCCCTTCTCCCTCCCTCCCTCTCCCCCGGGTGCTGGAGCCTCTGGCCCTGAAGAGGCCTAATCCTGAGTGTGCTGAGATCAGGGGCCCACCCTGCTCCCAGGGGAAGGGGATGCATCTGGACCAGGCACCATCTCCCCTTCCCCCCCACCCCCCTAATGCAGCCCATGCCTGTCCATATTATGCTTGCCCCTTTGGCTGGGGTCAGTGAGAGGATGGGGCCCCAGATCCATTTGGGGTCGTAGCGGGCATGAGACAGGATTTGGCACACGTGGGGTTAATATTGGAGGCGACGCCCCAGTGGAGGGTGTGGCTGGGCTCTCTAACCCCGGCTGCCTCAGTCACACAACCCTTTACCGCCTGTCCCTCAATCTGTGCTTGCTTTGCCCTGTAGCAATGCATTCACAGCCACTGGTTCACTCCGTGTCACTGCCCCCTCCTCCTCCCCCCGATTTCCCACAATGCAGAGGGCAGGGAGGATGCCCTTGCATGGAGCAGAGGAGGGAGTCCCGCTCGGGACTCTGAGCTACTCCGCACTCCGAGGTAGGGAGTGGCAGTCATTTGAAATGACCTATCGGGTGTTGGAGCTTGCTCCGGTATAATCTCTTCACACAACCCTGTTGCTACTGTCGAGTCAGAGCCTTGTAAACCACCCCCTTGCGCTCAGCAGGGGTGAGGGGCAGAGAAGAAAGGATCTCCGGGACCCGTGCTCAGGATTGGGGGTTTGTGCCACTTCCTACTCCCAGAGTGTCGCCTGAATGAGCTGTTAGGGGAGGGATCAGGCTGGGGCCAGCAGCCCCATGGGACTTGGGGATGTTGAAGCAAGGGAACCCATCAGGACGCTGTCTCTCTCTGCTCGGTGCCTGGAGCCAGTAGGAGCAACCCCTTTGCCCACAGGGGAGCGCCCCCTCCAGGCAGTTGTCACAGGGTGGGTAAGTCCTCGCAGGATCTGTCCCACACTCCAGGCTGCCTCTATTGGCAAAACTCCGCAGCTCATTCCGTGATTGTCATTTTCCCCATTCCCGAGTCAGGCATCTCACCAGGTCCTGTTCCCCTCTGTCCTGAGCTGGGCCGGGCCTGCTCCTCCCCTGGGCTTCTGGCTAGTTCTGGGAGGAGCTCTGCGGCCGTGATCCTGGATTCTGCCCTGGTTTGACACCCTCCGAGCCAGACCAGCTGAGTCAGAGCCTCGAGTAAGCTCCTGCTTCTGGCCCCTACAGCAGGATTTTTCCAAGGAGGCCCTTCCCCCTCCCTGGTGCCCCCCCCAAACCCCCTTGCCCTTGAGACTTCTTGCCATGTATGTTGTAATGGAGGTTCAGTGGTGGGTGCCCATAGCCCACCCTGCTGGGTCTAAAGGGGCAAATGCCTCTGTACCCTGAGACTGCCAGGGTCCAGCTCCCTGCAAGCACTTCCCCTCCCTCGGGGTCTGGTCCTGCAGGAACTCATCGTCGTTTGGCAATGGACACAGGACTCTCCCCCTCTTGGTACAAGTCACTGGCTCTTACTGCTGTCCTGCAGCAGGGAGTCCCGCAGCCCAGTGAGCTAGACTGAGCTTGGGGTGGTTCCTCATTAGGGATGGGTCACTGGATGACCCCCCAGATGTGGGATGGTTCTCTGTGCACGTGGGGGTCACAGCCTGCTGGAGCTGGGTGCTGTTGCTTCAGTGGGGCCAGGGAGACAGATTCTTCCGGGGATATTTGTGTGGAGGGAGGAGGGATGCTCTTGCTTGCTCCTCCCCCAGCATCCAGGCACTTCCGTGCCCTCCCCCAGGTCCTGGGGCGGCCTCTTTGCCCCATCTCTAGGGCAGGGAGCATCTCAGCTGTGGGGCCACTCACTGTCTCCTGCCCCCTCTGGGTCTGGGTCTGGCAAGAGCCTGCCGCCGCTCGCCCACAACTCTGCAGCGTGGCATCCTTGGTGCCGTCACTCCATGCTGGGTGTGGGGGCTACCCAGGGGTCTCTGCATGTGTGTGGGGGTGCGGGCATTCGGGGCAGCTGTCTGCCAGCAACCAGGCTGTGCCCACGGTCACTCAAGGAGCTGGGGTCCTAGCAAGTGTGTGTGTGTGTGTGTGTGTGTGTGTCATTTTGCTTCCACTAGGGCCCCCGCTTCTCAGCTCCTCCAGACTGATCTGGTGCTGCAGGCAGACCGCATAGCGAGACTGGGGTCAGGACAAGAGCCAGCTCTTGATCAAGGGGGGTGGCTGCCACCTGGCTAATCTCTTTCTTGTCCCCCCACCAGTTCGTTAAGTGCGGCTACGCCGGCTCCAACTTCCCCGAGCACATCTTCCCGGCACTGGTTGGGCGCCCCATCATCCGCTCCACCACCAAGGTCGGCAACATCGAGATCAAGGTGAGGAATGGGGTTTGGAAGGGGAGGGGGTTTGTGGGGTGGCGGGGTTCCCTGCTGGTGAGTGAGTGAGGGGGGCAGAACTGTCATGGACCAGGGTGTGGCCCCCTAGTGGCGGCTGGGAGCAGTGCAGCATCTGACCTCTTGGCTCCCTCTTGGGGGGAGTCCAGGACCTGATGGTCGGGGACGAGGCCAGCGAGCTGCGCTCCATGCTGGAAGTGAACTACCCCATGGAGAATGGAATTGTGCGCAACTGGGATGACATGAAGTGCCTTTGGGATTACACTTTTGGCCCAGAGAAGCTGAACGTCGACCCCCGTAACTGCAAGATCCTGCTCACGGAGCCCCCCATGAACCCAATCAAGAACCGGGAGAAGATCATTGAGGTGGGTGGGGGCAGCGGCAGAGTGAGGAGGAGCCTGAGGCTGGGAGAGCAGGGGCTGTGGGTGGGGATCGAGGGCAGCGGCAGAGCTGGGGGGAACCCAGGGCTGTGGGAGCAGGGGCTGTGGGTGGGGATTGAGGGGCAGTGGCAGAGCTGGGGGAGGAGCCGGGGCTGTGGGTGGGGATTGAGGGGCAGCAGCAGAGCTGGTGGGGAGTGGGGCAGGATTAGGTTATATTTGGAAGAGCCTGGCCGTGATGTCCCATTTCTCCCTCCCCCAGGTGATGTTTGAGACATACCAGTTTGACGGGGTGTACATTGCCATCCAGGCTGTGCTGACCCTCTACGCCCAGGGTAAGTGAGGAAGGAGGTGGACTCGGGGTGTGGGGGGAAGGAGTGATCAGGTTTACTCTCTGGGGGCAGGGGGTGTTTCCCTGAGGAGGGAGCTGGGAGCTTTCCTGTCCCTGGAATCAGGGCAGAATTCATCCCTGCCTCCCAGCGCTGCCAGCATCTCCCTCTCCCAGCCCTGGCCCTGCTGGGACACTGCATGTGGCATCCACCCCCCAGGGCTATTGCTGGGTTTGACAGGGTGGGGGATAGGAGCTGGGGGGATTCTAGCAGGGTGTAAAATATTGAATGGGGGTTTACTCTGTCTCATGGCAAGGGATTGGGTGGGTGGGTGGGTGGGGGGTGAGCGAGCAACAGGCAGCAGATTCCCACAGGCTCTTGCTGATTTTGTTCAGCGCTCAGTGGAACTCTCTGCTGCAGGGGGTTGTGGTTTTTCAAAGCCCACAAGTATTAGGGGGGATGAGAACAGAACCTCACAGCCCCCCTGCAGCCTTCAGTGCCATGCATGAGCTACCCCCATGCTGCAGGGGGAGGGGGTGTCCTCCAATTCTCTCAAGAGGGTATGTGTCCTGGGCACCGGGGAGAGAAGGGGCCTGGGCTCTATGTGTCCCTCCCCCCGCCTGACCTTGCTCCCCCCCCCCCACTCTGCAGGGCTGCTCACTGGCGTGGTAGTGGATTCTGGGGACGGCGTAACCCACATCTGCCCCGTCTATGAGGGCTTCTCGCTGCCCCACCTCACGCGGCGGCTGGACATTGCAGGGCGTGACATCACTCGCTACCTCATCAAGGTGGGGCCCCCACATGTCTGCCTCCTTCCCCAATGATGCCCCTCCAGTATGGCTGCCCCCTTGCACAGCTCCTGTTACTGCACGGTTCCCCCCTCCTTGACTCTTTGTCTCCCCCCTCTGGCAGCTCCTGTTTCTGCATGGTTCCTTCCTCCTTGACTCTCTGTCTCCCCCCTCTGGTAGCTCCTGTTTCTGCATGGTTCCTCCCTCCTTGACTCTCTGTCTCCCTCCTCTGGCAGCTCCTGTTCTTCTTCGAGTGGCTCCTCCCATTCTCACAAAAGGGTTTGTGCTTGCGCGCCCTTCTCCTACCGGCATATACCAAACTCATATTTTAATTTCACGTGATGTTCGCGCGCCCCCACACTATATAAGGTACCTTCCTGCCTAAACCCAACAGTTCCTTCCAACCGCTTTCGCGGCTTACTGACATTCGCCTCGCTCATAGATCTGTTCATCATGTCTTCAGTCAAGCATTCCTTCAAGAGATGTTTTTCTTGTAATCGGAAAATGACAACTAAAGACCCTCACGGGCAATGCGTGCTTTGTTTGGGTACAGGACATGACCCTCAGGACTGTCCAGACTGCCATTCTTTGAAGCCAAGGGCTCTTAGGGAATGTGCCATCAGGCTTCCTGTACTCCTCAAGGAATTGGAAGATAAACATAAAAGTAAGTCTTCTGGAAAAAGAAAATCTCTGTCACCTTCTCCCCAGGTGCCTGGTATTGGCGCAGAGGTAGTTGTGTCTGCTACTGCTACAGTCTCGGAGAGTTCTGTTAAAGACTTTCCATCCCCGGGCCTCTCTCAACGCAGAGACTCTTACTCTCCTCCTTCCAAAAGGCAAAGATGGTATGAGGACTGAGAGCCTGCTAATATAGCAGATCGCTCGTTGTCCCCGTCTCCCTCTGAGGAGGAGGCAATGCTAATGGGAGCAGAGATATCTTCTCCCTTGACTCCGGTTTCCCCTTTGGTCATCACCTCCCCGCTTTACACTGCGGAGGAGCAACCAGATACGGAATTCCAGGACTCTCCTTACCAGCCCCCTCGTGTTCAATGGGTGGCTAGTCCCCGGCAGCCGGATGCTCCAAAGCCTCTACATCTCCCTCAGCTCCCGGCACCAGAGTCCAGTTTTCCCTGGTGATATTTTAAGGAGCAGGAGTCCTCTAGAAAGCAAGACACTAGACTCATTGTTTCATGCTGACAACAACTTATAAAAGTAACAGAGTCTAAAACTACTTCTAGACGACGCTCATCCCCTCTATCTGACGTCGAGGTTTCTACACCTCCTTCCTCCTCTGTTCGACCTCGTAGAGCGTCAGCGTTGAAGAGTTCTCCTCCCTTGACGCCACCTCCCACGACGTCTTCCAGATCGTCGACTTTGAGACGATCCCTCCATTGCCGAGATCGCACGACATCGTCGCACACGACATCGACATCTTAACCTTCGACGTCGACTGACCAACCGATTCCATTTCAGCTGGAAGCAAAGCAGGCGTTTCTTTTGCTTCAAGAAAAACTCAAACGCCTCCGTAATTGTAGAAAACAAAGGGCATGTCAAATTGTTTTGCCTCCCCCTCCTGCTAACTTACCTCCACTGCCTGACCTTAATCTGGAACTACCCTTAGAGGAATTACCCCCTCCGTCAGGTACACCCGAGCCATTCTAGGAGCAGGACCCTGAAAATCTCTCACCACCCCCATCGGACGATGTCCATGGGGCTACTTCGTCAGACTCCTCTCAGGAGCATAAAGACTTTCAGGCTGTTTTGAAAAAATTCACTGCTGTCCTAAAGATTGAAACTGTGCCCATGACGGAGCAGGCTCTGGATCCTGCTTACTCTACAGTGGACTCTTCGAGTCCAGCCCACTTGAAACGGACACTCCCCCTACTTAAAAGACACACAGTGGATGCAGAGAAGCTCTGGTCAAGTCCAGTGACAACCCACCCTGTGTCTACAACGGCGAGTTCCTTTTACCTTTCCCCCCCACAACAGGGGTCCATATTCCTTAAGCATCCCATTCCTAATCCTTTGGTGGTTGCCGCCTCAGCGGTGAAGTTCCAAAAGAACACCCAGGATACTTCGCCGGCTGATAAGGAAAGTCGAAGGATTGACGTTTTTGGCAGGAAGGTGTTTGCATCGAGTAACTATGTTAATGAGGACTGTGAACTACGCGGCGGGCATATCCTCCTTTCAACATCACCTATGGGAGGAGGTACAAAGGTTTGTCCCTCTTCTTCCTAAAGAGAAACAGGCTCCCCTCCAAGCCTTATGCACCGAGGGGTCACTCACTGCCTGTTTTCCGTTACAGACAACCCGACGTTCATCTGAGACTGCTGCTAGAGGGCTGGCAAACGCCATCATAACCAGACAGTTGGCCTGGCTCAAGGGCACGCAGCTGGAGTCTCACCATAAGGCCAGAATAGAGAATTTACCATTTGACCAGTCAGGCCTTTTTGCTAAAGAGACTGATGAGGTTTTGGACAAGATTCAGAAATCAAAGGCGACCGCAATAAAAACGAGAATTGCCCAAAGAGATCGAGGAGCCCCGTACACTCCTTATCGTCATTACCAGCAGCAGCAGCCCACCTACTATAGACCTCAGAGGCCTTATTACACTCAACCCTACAATAAGAGGTATTCTCCTGCCGACACCCCTTACCAGGGACGTTTCAAAGCTCCGTATACCCCTTATAAACAAAAGGGGAATTTTAAGCAGCCGTTTACCTCGTTCTCCAGTAGAGGTCGCAAGTGACAACCAGCCACCTCCGTTGCACCCGCTCAGCGTTTACTGAATTTCGAATTCGCCCTGTCTCATTCTCTCGATTATTGGAAGGCCATAACTTCTGATAAGTGGGTTTTGAATGTTGTTGAAGGTGGTTATAAAGTTTCATTCTCTTGTCATACCTCCTCCGTGCACGACTGTGAGGTCTCTGCGTTTCTCCATTCATCCGTTCAATGAGTTGAATAAAGAAGTTGCTCAAATGTATCAGAAGGGTGTAATTGAGTTGGTTCATATGGACACTTTCTCGACTGGATTTTACTCCAGTTGTTTTGTTGTTGACAAAAAAGAGGGTGGTTTTAGACCTATTTTGGATCTAAGGGAACTTAATTCCTTCATTGTTTACCGCAAATTTAAGATGCTGACCCTAGATAAATTAGCCAACTTTCTGCATAGTAATCAGTGGTATGCAGTAATTGATTTAAAGGATGCCTATTTCCATATAAGACTCCATCCTTTATCTAGACAGTTTTTCCATTTTATCCACGACGCTCCTCATTTCCAGTTTGCCTCACTCCTCTTTGGTCTCTCCTCTGCCCCAAGGGTGTTCACTAAGATGACGGCCCCTGTGATTGCTTGCCTTCGCAAACGGGGTATTGTGTTCTATCCATATTTGAACGACTGGCTGTTAGTAGCAGTTTCTCCACGGTTACCGTCTCAGAATGCAGATTTCACATTGCTCCTATGCAAGACCCTGGGGTTGGCTGTACATTTTCACACATTGTCCCTCTGCCCCTCGCAGCGCATCGGCCCTATTGGGGCGGCTCTAGATTCCACAGTCGCCAGAATGTTTGCCCCAGAAGAGAGGTTTGATGATATTTATAGTCTTATTAGAAGCCTCTACATACGTAGGCTTCAAAGTGTAAACGTTTTCCAAAGGTTGCTGGACCTCATGGCATCCACCCCAGCCACTGCTCCCTTCGCTAGGTTGTATATGAGGCCCTTGCAACTCTGGGTATTGAATCTATTCGATCCTGAGGTTGAACCCCCCTAATAAGAGGCTGAGGATAACCCGCCACATCCTGGATTCGTTGAGTTGCTGGACTAAAAGGGATTTCGTTTTAGCAGGGAAACCTTTCATGAGACCCTCCCCAACTAACACTGTCACAACCGATGCTTCTTTGACAGGTTGGGGGGCTCACCTTCACGACCTCAACATCTCGGGGTCATGGAGCATAAAACAATGCACATAAACTCCGTAGAGACCATGACTATTCTAAAAGCCTGGAGGCCTTTTGCCCACTACTACAAGGGACTGTAATCAGCCTAGCCTCAGGCAACATGACAACTGTTTGGTATGTGAACAAGCAAGGAGGGACGAAGTCCCCGGATCTGTGCCGCTTAGCCATGAAAATCTGGCACTTTGCCAGGAAACACGATATGTACCTGGTTGCCTCCCATATTGCAGGGACTCAAAACACCTGGGCAGACATTCTCAGCAGGTTGTCGAGCAAACACCACGAGTGGGAGCTGTCCACGCAAGTCGACCATACTCCAATAGCTTTCTGGGGCATTCCCCTTGTAGATGTATTTGCCACTGCTCTAAATGCCAAGTGTGACCGGTTTTGCTCGAGGTCAGCTTCCATGGGGGATGCCTTTCAAATCCCATGGACTCCGCACCTAAGGAAGTAATAAGTTTATTGTGTAGCCAATGGCTATTACATCAAGATGATACAAACAAAACAAAACAAACCTCTATATAGCTGAAACATTTTACAAAAACAAAAACATCACCATTGAATTATTTGGGTTCTAATTGTTCCCAAATCACTCAAGACCAAATCGACAGAACACTCAAACTGCATTTCCCATCTACGGGCCACCGCTCACCCAAAAAGAGCCACCTGTCGGGAGACAAAAGAATCTACTGGCTTAAGCAGTGACCTTAAAATAACAGAGGGGTTATTGTCGGAAAGCTGGAAAGGGAGAAGATCCTGCAACTTCCCCCTTAAATCAGCAAAAGCAGGGCAATGGAAAAAAATGTGAGCTAGCGAATCAGGCTCACGGAGATCACAGAGATCGCAGGAGCGATTTTCGCTGGGGATACCCGCGTAACGGCCCTCAAGGATGTTAGGAGAAAAAGCTCCACACCGAAGGCAAGAGAAAACCTGTCTGGATTGAACGTCCGTCCATGCGGATAAATAGCTAGACTTTGAGGATTGAAAATTCAGAGGAAAGTAAGCCGGAGCTACTTGCTGTAAACCTATTTGAGTATCCTCGAGCTGAATCTCTTGGTCTAAGAGCTGAATCTAAGGGAAAATGGTCCGATTCCACTCTGGGGCAGACTTGCAGCGAACTGATATTTTGCAAAAAAGCCTTAGATGCCAGAAAATAATCAATAACGCTAGATTCAAATTAGGAATGGTGTGTGAAATTCCCCAACAGGTCACCCCTCAAACACCCATTCAGTAAAGCTAAGTCAAAAGTGTCGCAAAAATCGTATAAATGTTTAGCCTCAGGGCTAATGACCTTATCGCATGAGCTCCTAGGGGCCAGATTTATTGGTACTGGCAAATCATCCAGTAGATTACCAACTGGTGCAGCCACTGCATCCCCAGTTCTGATGTTAAAGTCTCCTCCAATGACGATAGGGAAAAGACTTTTTAGCTTCAGAAAACATTGCTATCACTGTCTCCCAAAAATCATTGGGAAAATAGACTGAAGATGGCGGGGGTAGGTATGTCATTCCAATAAGTAATTGTTGTCCGCAGGGAAAGGTACAGTGAAAAATGACTAAATTTGATCTATAATAAGCAACTCGTTCCACTTGAATCAAACATTTCTTAGAAACTAAAAGTGCCAGCCAGCCCACCACTTGGTCTGCCGTAGGCAGCTGACGGCTTAGCTTGGACACAATACACTTCGAATCCCCGACAAGAAAAATCATACAGACACCATGTTTCTTGCAGAAATAATATATCAAACCCTTCTAAAAAGTCCTAAAAGTCCCTATCTATCTGGCTTGACTTCCAGCCAGCGATGTTCCAAGAAACAATCTTGAACTCGAGGGGTTCAACTGATAACTGTCGCAAACCAGCATCAGAAACAGCTAGAGGTGCCGGCTGCCTTCCCTCTCATGAGCCAGACCGAGATGTCAAGAAAGGACAATCCGTAGGCTCAACATTCTGGGGACAGGAAACGGCCTGGGATTGACCAATAGAACTAGCATTTGGACTCACCCCCTTAGAAGAGCCCCTTAGTCTATCGGGCGTGGAGGAAGGTCCACCCTGGACCCCTCCATCAGCAGTGCAAGGCCACGAACCCTCACCCCCACAGGTTATCAAACCCGAAGAGTCCCCCCTAATTGGTGATATCTTGGGGGGGGAAAAAGGAGAAGACAATTTAGGACATTGGGGCGATGAAGGTGGAAGTGCTCCCTGACACTTCACGTTCGTATAGGGGACCTTATACTGTCTCAACTCCTTCAGTTGGCCATACAAAGATTCTAACCGAGTCATTAAGTTCCCCCGGGGGGGAGAAACACTGGGAGGTCCATTAACTCCGGGAAGTAATACCATTCCTCCTGGGTCCAAAAATGGTTGAGGCAAGGGACAAGGCAGGTCTACTTCCGTCCCCGAGGAGGCCAGTGCCTTCCCACGAGTAGATTGCCCTAAATTACCCTCAACCCTTCCCTCCGAGGGGATCACCTGAACACCAGGTGGACACAGCTCGGGATTTAAAGGGCCTGACAAGGTGTTATGTAAAGGGACAACTTCCTCTTGGCGGACAAGACCGGCTTGAGTGCCGTAGGCTCTGGAGGGAAAAACCGCAAATTTATTCAAAAGGAGCCGGTTATCCAATATTAATGTTATCCAGTCTACCGAGGTAAATTTAACATTAACCAGATGTCTAAGTTTGGACTTGACCATGACATCCACTGAAGAGATAGTATGGCGAGTAAATGGCTCATTTAGAAGAACCCTTAAGTGTTCTGCGGTGTCTAGAGGGGTATCCCAATGGGGGATTCGTCCACCTTCGAAAGGGAGAACAACAAAAATAAGGTTACACTGAAGCAGCTCAAACACCTCTGGCCCATGAAACTCAGGAGCTGTTTGGGGCAAAGCTGCAACTGGAAAAACAGCACTAATAATTTTAGACTGTGTTTTCCTAGCATACAAAGAGCCCTCAGATCGCTGCACACCGTGCGGGGCCCTAGGTAAAGGGGGGCCAAGGTCTAAGGGGCCCTTCTGGAGAATTAAAATGTCCATTTTACTGTTTAGCTGGTTCAACTGGTGGAACATAAAACGTAACGTCTCAGTTGTAAGAGAGACGTGATCAGTCAAAAAGTCCGTAAGCCGTCCACTAGACAGAACCACAGAGTCAGGTTTTAATGTCCCATCAGACTGGCACAAATTATGAACTGATAATACCTGGGGAACTACAGATGCTGTTGCAGTCAATACCAGGGGGTCCCGCAAAGGTTGAGTTCCCGGCTGAGGTGAGTGCCTTCTTGACTGAGAAGAAGAAAAATGCCTACCTAGTCTTCTTAGGGGTACCGGAGCCTGACGCAAGTACCCATCAATCTTTCTTTGCTTAGCCAATGCTAACGTTGAAACGGACAAATCAGCGGTGTCTGTGCGGGACCTTTTGCTGCTCGCTGTAGCCATTTCAAAGGAGTAGACTAACGCTCCAACGCCTACGGCCCGCACCTAAGGCTGCGCGCCCTTGTGCGCGCACGCCCGTGGCGCGCACGCTGGGGCAGCTCCGGCTTTCATCCTTCACAGGTAGCAGCGGGGCCAATCAGGAACACGTAGGGGATCCAACTGTCAATCGGTGCTCAGCAGGGCTCCGTTTACGAGCGGGGATGGGAGCTTGGGTTTCACAAACCCTCCAGGAGACTCACAATGAGGCAGCAAACTATCAGGGGTCCTGTCTCCGCAGCAGCTCTCCCCCTGCGGTACTCGTTCATACACCTGCGGCCACTCCGCACCTAATGTACGCGTTCCCACCTATTCCACTCATTCCCAGGGTCTTGGCCAAGGTGCGAAGAGACGGAGCCAGTCTGATTCTAATATGCCGGAATTGGCCTCGGCAGCGCCGGTACAGCGAGCTCCTCCAGCTAGCCAAATTGACCGTGCCTCTACCCCAGACCGCGCACCTCTTGTCCTTCAGTCAGGGTCACATTCTTCATCCGGATATAAAGCGGATGAACCTATGTGCATTCAGGATTCAGTTCCCTTGATTCACAATCCTGTAAGCGATAAGTTAGCCCTCGTTCTCCATAATGATTTGAAACCTTCCACTCGTAAATCTTACGATTCAAAATGGAAAAGATTCTCTTATTGGCTAACAGATAAGTCCTTTTCGGCTCTTAGCTTATCAACTGACATCATTTTACAGTATTTGCTGGAATTGGCGGAATCTGGTCTAGCCCCCTCCTCCGTAAGGGTCCATCTCTCTGCTGTCTCTAGGCATTATCCTTTACAAGGTTCTCAATCGTTGTTTTCTCACCCCATGGTAAAGAGATTTCTAAAGGGACTAAATAATCTGCCCCCCCACCCCCCGTAAAACCCCTTTGCCCCAATGGGATCTTACTTTGGTACTCGTGCATTTGACAGGACAACCTCTTGAACCTCCTGACCAGTCTGACCTTTTTCATTGGACTCTGAAAATGACCTTTTTAGTTTCCATAACTTTGCTGCGACACGTCAGTGAGCGAGCGGTGATCCATATTAAGGACCCATACTTGCAATTTTTTCCAGATAGGGTTGAGATTTCTGCCCACCCCTCCTTTATCCCTAAGATTGTCCCACCTTTCCACTTGGCTCAGAAGATGGTTCTGCCAGTATTTTTTCCTCCCCCTCATGACTCTGAAGAGATGAGGGTAGCACGTACCCTGGATGTCAAGAGGGCCCTACTGATTTATTTGGACAAGACTAGGACTTGTAGACTTTCCAACAACCTCTTTGTGTCCCCTGCGTTACACCAGTTGGGCCAAGGAGTTTCTTCACAAACCATTTCTAAATGGTTGGTACAACTAATTTCCCTAGCTTACCTAGGAAATGGTATTTCTGTTCTACCTAACCTTAAGGCTCATTCTCTGAGGGCTATGGGTGCATCCACAGCTGCGTTTGCCAATGTATCTCCTCAGGAAATGTGTAGGGCAGCTACATGGAGCTCCCATCATACATTTATAAGACATTACTCCCTCGATTTGGATTCGCGAGCCCAGACTGCACTGGGCACCTCAATTCCGTCCTCAGTTTTTAAGTCTCAATGATTCAGATACAATCGCTCACTGTCTATTTCACATTGAGTTCCACTGTCATCCATGCCTTCATCACCTCAAGGCTGGATTACTGCAACGCGCTCTACGTGGGGCTGCCCGATAAGCTGGTCCGGAGGCTGCAGCTGGTGCAGAATGCCGTGGCCCGTCTCTTGACGGGGGCGGGTCGCAGGGAGCGCATGACACCAGTGCTCTGGACTCTGCACTGGCTACCTATAAAACACCGGGCCAGATTCAAGGTGCTGGTTCTAACCTTTAAAGCCCTTCATGGCCTGGGCCCTGCTTATCTGCGGGACCGCCTCACTCCCAATGTGCCCGTGCGACCCCAGAGATCGTCCGTGGGAGCCTTTTTGGAGGTTCCCCGGGCGAGGCGGGTGGCCACCGATGTTAGATCTTTTTCGGTGATCGCCCCCGTGCTGTGGAATTCGCTCCCAGAGGAGGCTCGGCTGGCTCCCACTCTCCTGCTGTTTCGGCGTGTATGTAAGACCTGGCTGTTCCGTCAGGCTTTTGGCGAGGGGTAGGGGTGGGGGCGGGGATGGGGGCTTTCCCCACATATTGTAATTTAAAATTGTTTAAACATTTTATATTGTTTTAATGAATGTTGTTCGCCGCCCCGGGCTGCCCTGTGGGCAGGAGGGGCGGGATATAAATTTTAAATAAATAAATAAATAAATAAAAACTATTGCTGGGTCCACTTGTTACGTAACAGTTGTTCGTATATTTACCTATGTTTTCACAATAAATTGACATTTTGATGGCTACGCTTACTTGAATGCTTTATATATATAAAAATTCCCCCACTGCCTGTATCTAGGCTTGGTACTCTCCCTTTTGTGAGAATGGGAGGAGACACTCGAAGGACAGAAGGTTGCTACCGTGTAAACAAGGTTCTTCAAGATGGTTTCGAATATTCTCATAAATACCCACCCTTCCACATGGAATTTATTTTCTCTGCTGTTACTCCAGGGTTGGAAGGAACTGTTGGGTTTAGGCGGAAAGGTACCTTATATAGTGTGGGGGTGCGTGAATCTCACGTGAAATTTAAATATAAGCTTGGTATATGCTGGTAGGAGAAGGGCGCGCAAACGCAAACCCATTTGTGAGAATGTTTGGAGCCATCTCGAAGAACCTTGTTTACAAGGTAGCAACCTTCTGTTACCGCAGGGTTCCCCCCTCCTTGACTCTCTGTCTCCCCCCTCTGGTAGCTCCTGTTTCTGCATGGTTCCTCCCTCCTTGACTCTCTGTCTCCCCCCTCTGGCAACTCCTGTTACTGCATGGTTCCCCCCTCCTTGACTCTCTGTCTCCCCCCTCTGGCAGCTCCTGTTACTGCATGGTTCCACCCTCCTTGACTGTCTGTCTACCTCCTCTGGCAGCTCCTGTTACTGCGCGGTTATGCCTTCAACCACTCGGCCGACTTTGAGACGGTGCGGATGATGAAGGAGAAGCTCTGCTACGTCGGCTACAACATCGAGCAGGAGCAGAAGCTGGCACAGGAGACCACTGTGCTGGTGGAATCCTACATGGTCAGTGACTTGGGGGTGGGGACAGCAGCTGGGATTTCTTGCATGTAACTGGGACCATCCCATACTATGGGATGAGAGTGTGCTGCCCATTGATATGCCTGGGGCAGCTTCCCCTCGCAGAGCTATGGGCTCAGGCTCTCTGCAGACTCAGGCAGGTGTCAGAACAGCTCTCCCTCTCAGAGCTATGGGCTCAGGCTCTCTGCAGACTCAGGCAGGCACTGCTGTGTCATTCCTTTTTGAGTCTCATGGGAGCTCCCCACCCTGGGCTGACCCTTGGGGAGCCCATGGGAGCTCTGTGCCAACAGCCTCTTGCTGTGTGCCCCCAGCTGCCTGATGGGCGAGTGATCAAGGTGGGGGGTGAGCGCTTCGAGGCTCCGGAGGCCCTGTTCCAGCCACACCTTATCAACGTGGAGGGCGTGGGCGTGGCCGAACTGCTCTTCAACACCATCCAGGCTGCTGACATTGACACCCGGTGAGGGGGAGTGGGCCAGTTGTGTGGGGCCTGTTTGCTGTGGGTTGGAAGAGGCTGGGGGGCAGGGCAGATAGCCAAGGCCTGACTCGGTGGGGAGGTACCCTTGGGTCACTGAGAGACCCATAGATGTCTGGGGGGCAGGAGAGGAATTCTGGAGGGTTTGGGAGAGGGCCTGGAGGGCTATGGAGGATCCCATGGTTTCGGGGGGGTGGGGGGAACGAGAGGGCTCTGAGTTATCTGGAGGGCCCTGGTGGGGGGCGTTATAGAGAGTTCCAGGGTTTTTTTTGGGGGGGGGTTAATGGGACAGCCGGGGGGTGGGGGCGAGGGGGCACAGTAGGTTATCTGGAGGATTTGGAGAGGTCACAGGGAGGGCATGAGGGTTGTGGAGGATTCCTGCGTTCGAGAGGGGGAGCTAGTGGATGAGCTGGGGGGGTCAGAGGTGCAGTGATTCCAGGTCATTGGGGGGGCATGGGGGAGTTTATGGAGGATCCCAGGATTGGGGAGGGGGGGATTAATGGAGGGACTAGGGAGTGAGTGGAGTCTGGGTTATGTGGAGTGTTTGGGGAGCTCCGCAGGAGGGCATGGGGGAGTTTATGGAGGATCCCAGCATTTGAGGGAGTTAGCAGTGGAGCCGGGGTGGGGGGGGTCAGTGGGTTTGGAAGTCTTTCCGGGGGTGGGTGACGGTGGGGGTGAGTTGCTGAGCTGTCTCTCAAACCCCCCCCCCCCCCTTGCAGGTCAGAATTCTACAAGCACATTGTGCTGTCGGGTGGCTCCACCATGTACCCAGGGCTCCCGTCTCGCCTGGAGCGCGAGATCAAACAGCTCTACCTGGAGCGGGTGCTGAAGGGCGACGTGGAAAAGCTCTCGGTGAGTGGGCACCCCCTGGGGCTGGGGTGTGGGACTGCAGCGCTCTGCTGCCCCCTGGTGGCCACTTCCTGCCAGCCCAGCCCCTGGCTCTTCCACCCCCCAGCTGTCTCGCTCCTGTTCCCTGCTGCAACCAGCCCTCAGGAGAGGGCCTCCCTGGGGAATCCTACTGCAGGGGCAGGTAATGGGGTATCAGCAGGTAGGATTGCCACCTCTCCTGGATTTGACCCAGCATCTTTGGGCTTTCGGGGATCCTGGAGAATATGGGCCTCTGGGAGCGGCCATGGCAGAATGGGAGCTGGCCATACGGCCCTGCCCCTATAGAGCAGCATGAGATCACAATACTCTGTAAGGGGGCGTGGCAGCCCATTTGCTCCACCCCGTTTCCGCCGTGGCCCTCCCTCCTCCCCGTGGAAGCTATTAACCCTATCTGCAAGGAGGCATAAGATGCAGGCTGGGAGGGCCGGGCATCCTGGCAACGACTTGGGGACTGTGGGGGCCAGCAGGATGCTGGAGCTGGGAGCAGGGAGGACAATTATGTCAATGAAGACCATTATGGAAGCAGCCCTTCCGCCTCCCCACCCAGTCTCCAAGTACCTTGGTGCCGACCTCCCTGCTCCCACCAGGGGGACCAAGGGCTGTTGGGGTTCGTGTGTGTAATAATTTGTCCCTTGCGTGGGGTCTTCTAATCAGAGTTAAACGCTCCCACTGTGGGGCAGCCAGTGGGGCCGGGGTAGAGGAGAGGGGGCAGATGCTGAGCTGGGTCAACAGGCCCCTTGTTGCCTTGAAATCTCCGAATCTCCTGGCAGGAGATGAATCTCCTGTTACCAGCCCCCCTGCCTAGGGATAGCCCGGGGTTCTATCGGCGGTTGGCCACACTGACACCCCCGGCGCCAGCATGGGAAGACCCCAGCGGCCAGCAGTGCTCAAGCATGTGGTCTCTCCTCTCCCCCTCTAGGGCACCTCTCCGCCGTCACTGCTCCCCCACGGCTTGGTGGAAAGGGGAGGGGGATTGGTCCCAGGTTCGAGGTTTGGCAGCAGCTGCCCAGCGAGGAGGGGGAGCTCGGTCTGGAGAGGAGCTGCCCCTCCTCACTGCTAAGCCCATTCTCCCCCTTGCCTCCCAAGAAATTCAAGATCCGGATCGAGGACCCTCCGCGGCGGAAGCACATGGTGTTCTTGGGGGGAGCTGTGCTGGCCGACATCATGAAAGACAAGGACTCCTTCTGGCTGTGCCGGAGCGAGTACCCGGAGAAGGGGACCCACATCCTGGAGAAGCTGGGGGTGACGGTGCGATAGGCCCGCCCCCTATACCAGGCCCCGCCCCCTGCACTTCCTACTCTTCCCCTCTCCCCCCCTCCCCCCTCTCCCCAACGCTTCCTGTTGGGCCGGCCAGTCTTGGAGCATCTCTTTGGGAGGGGGCAAGGCTGGGGCTCCCCCTGGGATCAGAGTGGGGGGTGGGGGCGGGGGCATGGACAGAACTCGTNCACCCCCATTCCCCTTCCAGAGAACCCAGGAGTCCTGGCTCCCAGCCTCCCCTTGCTCTAACCCACTAGCCCCCACTCCCCTTCCAGAGAACCCAGGAGTCCTGGCTCCCACCCCCCTACTCTCACAGGAGTCCTGGCTCCCAGCCCCCCTGCTCTAATGGACTAGACCCTACTCCCCTCCCAGGGCTGGGGAGAGAACCCAGGAGTCTAGGAATGGGGGATGGACACTGGGGGGATGAGACCATACCACTCAAACTGCAAGCTCCTTTCTGAAAGCAGCCTGTGCCCCACTCCCCACCCCATGAATCAGGGAGCCCCCAGCCAAGCATCAGCCTCTAACTCAGGCTAAAGAGGGGAGAGAAAGAGTTCCAGTATGGGGCAGGGGGGCACCCCAACATAATTACGGATGCCATGGCCTGGGGCACCTGCTACAGCAGAGGGGCCTCTCCCCAGACCCTCAAGCCTAGGTCAGAGGCAGCCTACAATTCCCTTCTCTCCCAGACCAAGGAAGATCATGCTGGGACCAGTTGACACTGCTGTTTGGGAGACCCCTGCCCCCCCCCCGAGGAATGCAGGGGACTTTGCAAAGTCCTGGGCAGGATTAGGGTGTGGGGGGAGCGGGACCAGTCACCGCGCTTGACCCAGAGCAAATTCCCAGGCACAGAGAAGGTTTGTGCAGCCCATAATTAACAAATAGGGGTGGGGGCAGCCGCCCTGTACATGCCCAATACTGCCTGCCGTCCCCCTCACCCCCCGGGAAGCTCTGCGCACGGAGACAGCTGTGCTTGGCAGAAAGATTAACGGGTGGGGGCCCTACAACCCCCAGTCCTACCTTGCCCAAGCAGAATTATGGGGGTGGGGGTGGGGGAAATGCCACAGGAGATCTGGCTGGGGGTCCTGGCTCAAATGCAAAAAGCTCTCACTCCTGCCCTCTCCCCCAAGGCAGCCCCACTGGGACTGAGGGCACTGGATGCTCCATAACCCCCCGCCGTTCCCCCAGGATGGGAGGAGGCTGCTAGGGAATCCCAGTCCTCGAGAAGGGGGCAGCCCCCAATGTTTGAGGGGGGGGGTTGGGGAGATAGTCCTGCCCCCACAGAGCCTTCCAATCCAATGAGAGAGACTTTCTGACTCTGCTCCCATGCAGGGGGTGGGGGCAGGCACCGGAGGGGACACGGGGGCTGCTGGAACATCCCCCAAACCAGTCAGGAACCACATGGAGCTAACACACTCTTTGCTTGTTTGTTTTTTTAATAAATTTAAGAACGGCCCCTTTCTCCCCCCCCCCCCTTCTCCCCACCCCCCAAACGCAACTAAAACAAAGTAAAAGAAAACGGGGCTACGAGTCGTAATCGTCCTCCTCGTCCTGGGCGGAGGGGGCTGGCACTGGGGGCGTCACGGCGGTGGGCAGGGCTGCGGGCACAGAGACAGGCACGGCCAGGCTGGGCACCACAGGGGGGGGGAAGTGCGAGTACAGCGTAGGAGGGCTGGAGCCAATGGGGAGAGAAGAGAGGGTTAGTGTGGGGCACACGTCCCCCCCATCCATAGGGTGGCCAGAGAGCCCGTGTGTCAGAATACAGCTCCATAAAACAGGACCCCTCTAGCCCTACAAGACCCTTTCCCCCAACACAACCCACAGCCCCGCAGGAGCCTCCCCTTCATGAGCTATAGCTCCACAGAAGCCTCCACGCCCCCCCACCACAGCAGCCTCCTGCCCCCTCCAACACAGAAGCCTCCGTGCACCACAGGACCCCTCCCCACGCCCCACAGGACCCCTCCCCCCACCAGGCCCCCCCCACCCCCCCCCCCCCCCCCGCACCGGCAGCTGCAGTGACCCCCAAGAGCACCAGGGATAGGGAGGGGATATCCCATCCTGGCAGCCAGGAGGAGTGGAAGAGGTGGCTGCTGCTGACTCTGCCCCCTGCTGGCCACAGGGCTGCATGTCGGTCACTCCCGTCCCTGCCGCGTTCTCTGCCCCTGGGCTGCGGGTGCTGTGCTCTGATTAGCCAGGCTGGGGGAGTGGGGTGGGCGAAGGTGGCTTCGGTGCGGTTCATTCTCTGTATCGCAAGGGGGCAGCTGGGCCCCTCTTATTTCTTTCTGCCCTGATTTTTAAATGGTTTTGCTTTTCATTGTCTCTCCGGCTCGTCTGTTGAATCCCTGGATTCGGAGGGGTGCCAGTCCCAGGCTGGGGGGGGGGGGGGGGGGAGGCGGGGGCCCTCTCTCCTCTAGGGGGCGCTGGCTGGGATGCAGCCTGAGGGCAGGGCAGGGGGAGGGAGGCTGGTTTTCTGTCTGGAGGCTCACGGTGCCATGGGCTCAGGCCCTATAGGCCCCATGGGGCTGGGGGGAGGAGCATGGGTCTGTGTGTTTGACGGGCCTTGTCCCGGCAATGAAGGGGGGGTTCTGGTGAGGCTCTGGTAGAGAGTCCCCCCCCCCCCAGCTCTTAACTGGGCTCACAGTATCCCCCACCCCAGGGCCTAGGGGCGTTAAGGACATTTCCAATTGTGTCTTCAGCCATTTCTGCGTTCCCTTATCTGGGAGGGCCAGGATCTGGCCCAGTGGGGCCAGGGGCCTCCTAGGAGCGTCCCACAGGGGTTACGCCCATGTGGGTTTAGTTTACGCCTGCGAGACAGCTGGCACGGAACCAGAAACGGGGGGAATTCTCAGCCTTTGTTTCCTAATGTCTTGCAGTCCCAACCGGGCAGGATTTCTCCAATCCAGCCTCCCCCAAAGGATTTTGTCGCTGTCACCGTTCTGCATCCAAGCAGGGTTGGACTCAGTGACCCTCAAGAATCCTTCCAACGCGATGATTCTCTGCTTCGTCTCCCAACCCCTGCCCTCGGCTCTGTCCCAGCAAGGGCTGTTGGCTGAATGGGGCCCCCTGTTGACTGAGGGCCAAGCAGCCTGGGGTCCTCCCCCATCTCCTAGCACAATAAACCTTCTGAGGCGTCTCCCCAGAAACGGAGAGGGGGACCCATCGTTAAACTTGCCCACTCGACATTGAACCCCTGGGGCAGAAGGGACCCTGCCTCCCTCCCAGGACAGATGCTACCCAGGAGTCCTGCCCCCTGCATAAGCAGGGGAGTCGCCTGTGGGCCATAGCCCCCTTCTCTCCAATCCCGGCTCCCAGGCTGGTGTTCCCATGCAGAGCTGCTTGCTTCTGCTATTCTCCCCAGGTCAGGTGCGTCTCCTGCAGCTTGGTCCAAGGCAGTGGGCATCCAGCTGCCCCCCCGCATTCCTGGCACAACTCTCCCATCTCCCCATAGTGGCCAGTATGGCCTGGCTGGCACTTCCCCCCACAGGAGGCTAGCGAGGCCCTGTTTCTCCACCCCCACTCTGAGCAGCTGTGCTACAGAGGTTGGCACGGATTGATCTGGCCACATCTGCTCCGTCCCATCAGAGCTTGCAGCCAGGTCCAGGTGGGAGCCCAGAGATTCCAGCTCAGTTACTGTTTTACAAAGTAATTGCCTGCATCGAAGAAAGCATACATTTATGTATTATGTTATGGCAATCTAGTCTCCATGGCTGCATTAAGACAGCTACAGGTAGAGCTGAGCAAAGGATCTTGGAGAGTCTTTCAAGGCTGTATCAAGTAAAACAATAGCACCTAAACAGAGAATTGTTTCCCAAAGTCAACTTTAAAATGCAGGAAATCCCACCTTCAGCTTTCCGCATGGTCCAAATTTGAATCCTTGACCCATCAGTCTCCTGTACCCTGTTCTCAGCAGAGCTATAAGGAGTTAGCAGCACTTTTTCATGATTATTTTAAAGTATTTATATATCAGTTCTAGACAGATTCCTGCCCCAGGGGGCTGTCTCAGCCAGCTAGCAGGGGAAGGATGCTACATAGTGCCCAGCGAGCTAGAGAGTGGTTTGCAAGGGTGCTACAGGTGCAGTTACAGCTACAAACTAAGCATTGTAATTGCTCTGCCGGGGGCCGCGCATGGGTTCTAGCCTGCATTGGTTTCCTTCCTGTTACCTTTTTAAAAACAAAATAAACTCTCAGCGTCTAGTGACCCTGATGGATGTAGGCTGCAACCTGAGATGTGAAACTAGGAGCTGCTCCTTCACTAGTAAAAACAATAGACCTTAACACGAGGCCTCCTGCAGGTGGTAGACTCTCTGTTGTTTACATACCGTTTCTTTGTCTAGAACTGCCTTGGAATGCTACCCTTCCCCTTTTCTTTGAACTACCAAGCAAGTGCTTGCTGGACCCTATCTACTTTGGTCATGGAGATGGGCATGGTGTATTGGTCATATAAAGAGTTTATAGTCAGTGCCTTAGAAGGGCCCTTCTGGTGCGGTTCAGCCGTTCTACTCTGGGACAGTCGTGCTAAGCGGTCCTAGGTTGCTCTCCGCCTGCCCAAGCCCCCCTCCATTTGCTGGTTTATAAAATGAGTGGGCATTTCTTTACACACGTAAGTACTTGCTGGATACTATGCAAGTAGTGCATCAACAGACAGATCTCCTTTAGAGAGGACTTGTTGCAGCTCTGCTCTGCACCTATTGCACACACACTTCCCTGCTGGGGCATGGGGCAACCAGGATGTGAATGGAGTCACACACTACTCCTCCGCAGGGACATGTAATAACATCATTAATCATACAGTGCTGAGGGGTGGGGATCACACACACACCGAGGCGGGGCTGGGTCAGCACCTCCTTAGCTCTATGGTCCCAAATGGGTGTTTGGGGCTCTCTTGGCGGGACTGGAGCCCGGGAGAGGGAGGGGTGGCCCCTCTGTTGGCCAGAAAGATACAGCCCTTTCCCCTGCTCAGTGAGTCCTGCCTGACCCACCTCAAGGCATGTTTCCTTGGAGAGAAGACAGGGTCAGACCTAGGGTGGCCACATATGCACATTTTAGATGACACTTATGCAGCCCTGCAACCTGTAGTTCTCATAAGTGTTCTCTAAAATTTGTATATCTGGCCACCCTACTTGGACCCCATGCTGAGTGAGGCTCTCTGCATCCCCTTCCCACTCTATACCTTCACCTTGGGGGCAGCAGCCCCCTTTCCACTGCTCCTTGGCTGGGAGCTGCCTCCAATACCCTGCAGCAGGGGGTTCCCATGTTCTCCCATTTCCCTAGCAGAGCCTTCTACCCAGGAGGGGTGACATCAATTACTGTCTTTGAAAGGCTCCCATGGGAAGGGGGTTTCTTGGGGTGCCATGGAGCAGCAACTGCCCCCAACCCCTGCTGAGACACAGCCTTCACACACGTGCTACCCATGAATACAATGAGCTGTGTAGGAATGGGTGAGGGGGCTGCTGCGTGAGGTGCTCCCCCCCTGCTCACACTGGGGGCTGTGAAAGGGGATCCCCAGAGCAGGTGGGGTTTCAGAGCAAGATGGGGGGCAGGGTCTGTCACTGATTGGCATCTCCCACCCCCCAGCATCACAGTCAGTCTGGTCCGCAGCCCCCTCAACACAGCTTTTAGGAATAGCTCTTCCTGTCCCCCATGTGGTGGCTGATTGGAGGGGAAGCAGGAGGCTGGATGGGATGGGGGGGGGGTCTCTACCTCATCCTGCTGCCTCTCACAGCCCACCAGCGAGTGGGGGCTGCTGGCAGGGCAGGCCATTTCTCCTGGCAAAAAAGATGCTTTTGTAAAGCGTGGCCATCTCCTAACTTGCTTTAACCCCCTCTGTGTTCAAACAAGCCAGGGCCGAAAGCAGGGTGGGGAACCCTGCTCCCATGTACCATTTAGGGGAATTTCTCTTGGCTACATTCCTCTCTGCAGTTCCCTGCTGTCCAGCCCCTTGCCGCGCATCTCCCCCTCCCACGAGCAGGGAATGTAAACCCTGGCTCACTCTGCTTGTGAGAACGGCAGCCAAGGGAGGAAGTTACCTTGGGCCACCCTGACCTGGCATGCGTGTGCGAACCACCTGGGCTTACACGGAGGCGCCGCGGTGCCGCGCAGACAATGGCGGACGCATTCCCGTACTAAACTGGCACAGCAGACTCCCTGCTGTTGGACCGATGGCACAAGTGTGGGGGGGAGAGAAGTGGCATGACTCCAGCCACTAGGCCACTGTGCTTGGCTGGCTGCATGTTGCCCCCTCCTGGCACTCAGGCCTCCCTCCCATCCCGGTTACAGTTGGCCTTGGTTCCGCTCATGGCAGCAGGGCAGGAGACTGCATCCCAGGCTAGCGGCTCTGGTACTTTGAGCTCCTTGTGGGCCCAGGGCAGAAGCAAATACCTTCCCTGAGGGAGGGTCAGGCCAGGGGGACGCAGCTCTGCCAAAGGGCACAGGCCTCTTGCCAAACACTGAAAGGTGCCCCCGGCTGCCCCTGCCCCCTGCCTGGGCTTGGCTGATCGGGGGCTGGAGGAAAGAGGCAAGGTCAGACTGAGTCAGTGACAGGACAGGGAACACGACCCTGTCTCCTCCTCTCCCTAAGGGGAATGGATCCCAGACGTCTGTCCTAGACCTCCCCCTCCCACAAAGAGGAGGATAGAACCCAGGAGTCCTGGGTCCCAGACCCTCCTGCAACAACCTACTAGCCCCCACCCCACTCCCAGAGCTGGGGATAGAACCCAGGAATCCTGGCCAGTTCCCTTTTTAAGACAGTGAAAATCAAACTTAACCTTCACGCCAGCAGCCTGGAATCCTATTGAAACTGGAACTTTATTGTGTCCATACAAAAAAACCAAGACAGGTTAAAAACAGTAACATCCCAGCCCGCCGGGCTGCTGTGGCCTCTCCTGAGTGCAGCCCCTGGGTATTCCTAGCCCCCACATCCTCCCCCCACCCCCAGCAGCCTCTTCCATACAAAACCAAGGAAAAACATCAGTGTCGCAGACAAGGACCCTTTCCCCAAAGGACCCTGGGGCCTGACCAGGGGGTTCAGAGGCTGCTGAGAAGATTGTTTCTGGGCACAAGGGGTTGCTGTGGCAGCAAATGACTGGTGGGGGGGGGGGGGTGAGAGACGTAGGTTTATGAGGGGGAAAAAAACCAAACAAAATCGAATCCTTGATACAAGGGAGGGAAAGACTGAGGGGACAGAACCCAGGAGTCCTGGCTCCCAGCCCCCCCCCCC
>QEPC01009666.1:1444018-1458819 GCA_003113815.1 Sphenodon punctatus
GGGGGGGGGGGGGGGGGGGGGGGGGAAGCCCAACTATCCTGACCCCTAGACCCCACCCCACCCCACTGCCTCCCATCTCCCTTTCCCAGCCATCCTTTGGGGAGCGAAGCACTGGGCACTGCTTATTCCCTTGGGGTTGTGGAACTGACTTGGACACAGGAAGTACACCCCCAACCCCTGCTTCAACAAGAACAGCCCCTGCCAGATCAGCAGCCCGGCTAGCCCAGAATACCAGCTGCAAGCGTGCTGGATGCCCATGGGAGACGGCAAGCCACACGGCTAACCCGTTCGCTGTCACTCACTCCCAGCCTCTGGCAGCCAGAGGATCAGGGACACCCTGAGACTGAACGAGGCTGCAGATCCCAACCAGCTCAGCTGCTCCCCATGGATGGAACCAACCTCCAGGAGCCTGAATACTTTTTTTGAAGCCATTTATACTGCAGACCTTTTACACCATTCCCCGGCAAGGAGTTCCGCAGGTTAACTGCATGAGGTGTGAAAAAAGTACTCTATTGCGTTTCAACCCCGTGTCCACCATTTCATTGGGTGTCTCCAAGTATGAGCAGGGCCCTGGGAATTCTATGCTGCTGCAATTGCAGTCATTTTGCAGAATTTTGTGTTTGAACAAATTGTTGTAGAAATTGCCTCTGGCAGCACAGAATGAAAGCCCAAGTGGGGAATGCTGCAAGCTAGCCAATGAGAAGCCAGCACTGCAAGCTAGTGGAATATGTTCTGCACGATGAGGCCCTTCGATACAGTTGCTAAAGAGGGAACAGTCCAGGACCACACACCCCCCCCCCGGGAAATAGAAGACACCCCCCAGCCCCATAGGCTTATTTTGTGCATGTGTGTGTTTTTTAAATACAAGAGGTTCAAAATTGATGGGATGCATGCTGGAAAATCTGCTTAATTTCAGTTACTGCAAATTCATCATTTGCAGTATTTTGTTAATTTGCATAATTTTGCTTTCAGAATCTAGCTTCAGAATTTGACACCCCCCCAAATAAAACCACATTGCAGAATACCTAGGGGCCCCACCCCCCAGTACCAACATTAGGAGACAAAGTAGATAACCACTAGTGTAAACTAGTGGCTAAGAAGTTGGATTTGTGCCTAAGAGACCAGGGTTCAAATCCCAGTTTAGCCATGAGCCTTGGAGCAAGTCTCACACTTTCAGCCTCAGTTCCCCATCTGTAAAATGGGAACACCACAGTCCTACCTCACCCGACTGTTGTGAGGGGGAACTTTTTAAGGACCACCATCCACAAACCTCTTACTCCAGAGTAGTCGTATCAAAGCCCAACAGAGTAAGTGCTTTGTGGATCACAGCCAAGGATTGTAAAGCACTTGAAAGCACTAGGGAAATAATAGTGGCTGCTCCCTCCTCACTTTCTCAGAGTTCAGAATTATCCACACCTCTACAGAGCCACATATCCCTGCTCAGCCCTCGCTTTAAACAACTGAAGAGCTGCAATCTTTCCAGACTTTCCTTGGGTGGAAGCCGTTCCAAAGCCCAAGCCTCTTGGCCACCCGTCTCTGCATTCTCCTCTTTAAGATGGGGCAGCCAGGCCTGCATGTAGCAGTCACACACTCTGGATTCCTAGCAACATGGGGACGATATCTACCCATTTCCCCAACTCCCAATTCCTAAATGTCCTCTTTGCCCTTTGGCTGCAGCTGTGAGCGGAGCCTACGTTTCCACAACGGAGCCAAGAGCCCCAGGGGAATGGGGGCAACACGCTGCCACAGAGGGGCTGACGTAGAGAATGAGTCCGGCTGCATTTGGAGGTGCAATGGGGGTGTCAGTGAACCCCAATTCCCAGCCATAATTTCTCTGTACTTGCTCTCCTTCCCTGAAAGAGAGAGATCTCTGTATTGGGCTGGGCCAGGCCCAATAGAAGCCAAGGGGTCCCATCAGGTTTGGCTCATAAGCCCTCCTGGCCAGGCTCCTCGTAGACAAGAGGCTCCTCCGTGTCCGAGTGCCAGAGTGTCTCTGGGAAGGGGTGGGGGACTTTCTCAGGGAGGTTTTGTTGCCTCTGCTCTAGAAGAGCCGATCCGGAATACAGCGCCCCCGTTCCAGTGACTGATCTTCACGCTGCAGTGCTGGAGGGGACCTCAAAGGGCATTCAGTCCAACCCCCTGCAGCCCTTCCTAATATTTAGCCAAAACCTGCTTAGCAGCAGCTTCACCCCCATTGCTCCTTGTCCTGCTCTCCCTGCCCACAGAGAACCCTACTCCCTGAGAAGGAGGAATGGGAACCTGCTTTCCACCAGAGATTTCCATACTATGAGCGGGTCATAAAATCATTTGCGGATGCGGGGCAGGGGAGTGGGATTGTTAGGATCCCACGGGCTGGGGATAGACTCCCTGGCTTTGTTCCTGTGTGGGGTCACGGGACTGGACTGAAGGCTCAAAACCAGGGAAGGCCAGGCAGACAATTTAAGGGCTCCCGTATTAACGAGAGAGCTGGGGTTCCGATGCAGTCACCCGGCTCCAGGAGGAGGAGGCACCCCAGACATCACACGGCCCACACAGCATAATCCACTTTATTATGCCCATTTCATAATATGTAGATATGCTTTACAGCTTGCGCGGGACACTGGCATCGCACCCCAGACACCCCACAGAAGAGAAATTCAGCTGTACTTTACATTAGGATTACAAGACACACAAAAAAATAAAGCCACAACACTGCAAACCAGAACGTTCCAACCTTAAAATACACGGCAAACGCACACAACGTAGCTTTTTTTCTCCCCCTGAGAACACCAACAGGAAAAAATGCAACAAGCCCAAACACATGGCTAAAGAAATCTCTCCCCCGCCTCCCCCCTGTAGAGCCTTCAGAATCTCTGCATCCCAGACCTCCCACCTAATGTCACAGCCTCAGAGCCCCAAGACCCCACCCACAATTCCCAGCTGGAGCATCCCCCACACCAAGTTCTTCGCTCCCAGATTCCAACACCCACCCACCCCCTGCTTTTCAGAGCTCCTGGGTCTCCACCCCACTTGAAACTCAGCCCCAGACGATTCCCAGCACCAAAAGGGGGGGGGGGGGGGGGAAAGAGGCAAACTAATCAGCTCCCAGGGGCCCTATTCACCCGGATTGGGTCCCTCGCAGATGGCAGCTTTTGAGGCCAGGCAAGAAGCCTTTCGAAATCCAAGGGGGTCCGGAGATGGGGTGAAGGACTCGAGGAGAGGCCTTGAATGAAGTCACGCAACGAGAGATGGACCAACTGGACCAGATGCAAGAACCATTCCCAGCCCAGCCCTCTCCCCTTCCCCCAACTATAACTACTTCGGGAACGTGCACAACCCCCGCCCCCAGCCCTTCCCAGCTCATGGGCCGCTGCAGGCCGTGCTGCCTGCACTCTCCTTGGGAACAGGCCTCCGTAGTGCTGGCTGCCAGCCAAGGCAGGCTTATCTGCAGTACCGCTCTGGGAGCTGCACCATGGCCCTGGCCAGGCCAACAAGCTCCCCGATACAGGGGTGTGGTGTACGTTGCCGGAGTGCCGGCTCATTGCTGAGCGCAGGGGGTTAGACTAGATGACCCCGAGGTGTCACCGAGCACCAAGGCCAGGGCAGTGACATTCTGGGGGGTCACATGGCTCAGCCCGCCCCTCCTGCCACTGCCAGCGCGGGGCGGCTCACAAATACTGGTTCTGTGCCCTACCTGCATTGGTTCTCCACCGGGGTGTGTGTGTGGGTGCGTGTCCCAGAAGGGGCATAGCAGCAAAGCTGGGGGAGGCTGTGGCAGTTGAGGCTGCAGTAGGATGAGGGAGCCAAGGGAGGCAGCCGCTTTTGGTGACTTTCTTGGGCCCACACGGCCTGTTGCTACAGGCTGAGCAGCGGCTGCTCCCCCACCCTGGAGGGCCCTTGCTCCTGGTCACGCCTCGCATGCCCAGCTCCGGCAATGTAAGCCACGCCGATATCGGGAAGTGCAGCGAGCCTGCTGACCTGGCTGGCCATGGCTACGTCACAGCTCCAATAGCGGGGCCTGGATTTTTAGGAATATTTTTGGTAGGCCTTGCTCACAACCACCTTGAGAACCAGTGCCCTATTAGAACTACAGAACCAGAAACTTGGGGCTTTTATAGTCTGGTCCCAAAGGCTGTTGTTCCCATTGATGCAACTTGACACTTCAAGCCTCCCTGATGCTGCCCAGATACAGCTGTCAAAGTCCTGCCCAAGAAGTCACAAGAAAGGCTCTAAAAAGCCAGACGGTAACCTACAATTAACACGTGGAACTTGTTGCCAGGGGATACTGTAAAGACCAATAGCCTAACTGGATTCAGAAAAGGACTGGATAAGGTCTTCGAGGTTAGGCCCAACAATGGCTATTAGTCAAGCTGGCTGGGGGAATGTAGCCTCCGATTGCTGGGAACTGGGAGGAAGCAGTAGGGAACGGAGCCACTACAGGATGACATGCTGGGTACTTCTCTGAAGTGATCAAAGCTGCCGCTGTCAGAGACAGGATGCTGGGCTGGATGGACCACTACTCTATCCCAGCTCGGCATCTGGGGGAAATGGAGCCAAGTAGGGATGTTGGAGGGAACAAGTTAGAGCCATGATCTGGACTCTCTCCTCCTTTTCTCCACCGCATCACCACTTCCCCAGAGCCCCTCCAGGCTTGGTAAGATTTCCCAAGTGGCCGGGGAGGAAATGTCAGGGGAGAAAGGGAAAGAAAGCTACCCACCCCTGCTCCAATTAAACACCAGAATGACATCATACAATTGTAGGGTTCAAAGAGACTTCAAGGGCCCTCTAGTCTAGCCCCCTGCCCCAATCTAAAACAACTCAGACAGGGGCCTGCCCAGGATCTTCCTGAAACCCTCCACGGAAGGAGACGCCACAGGCCCTCTAGGCAGCTTGTGTCACAGCTGAGCTCTTCCAACACTCGGGACGTTTTGCCTAATATTAAACCAATGAGTTTAAACAGGTTTAGGTTGTAGTTTTGCCTTTAGTGGCAACAGGGTAACAGACACTCCTCTTCTTCGTGTTGCAGCCTTTTAAGTGTGTGAAATCCGTCAACACGTCTCTTCTCCAGGCTCAACATGCCCCGTGCCGTCAGCTTTCTCTCAAAGGACTGTGCTTCCAGACTCTCGATCATCTTCATCACTCCCCACCAAATCCAGGTCAGCAGCCTTCTTGAAAGGAAGAGTCCAAAGCAGAGCTCCAGGAGAGGCCTGACCAGAGCCAAGTACGGTGATACTTGAACTTCTCATGGCTTGGACAGGATGCTTCTATTGGGGCAACCAAAAATTGCACTTTTGCAGCGCTGCTCCACTGTTTGGTTTGTGATTCTTTACAACTCCAAGGCCTTCTCAGCTCCTTCTGCCAAGCCAGTTATCTCCCACCTTGTCTCTGTTTGATTTCTGCTTTCCTGCGTGCAATACTTTACCTTTCTCTTTGCTGGATTTCATTCCATCGTTTCCAGCTCAGATCTTCTACTCATCAAGGTCATTTTGAATTTTAATTCTATTGACTAAGGAGTTTGATGTCCCCGTTTATGCCCCCCCCCAATAGCTTTGTATCATCAGCAAATCTGATAAATATACTGTCCATGCCTTCATCTAAGTTAGGGATGGGAAACTCCACTTTGAAAATTAGTGCAAGCTTCGGGGCCGTACAAAAGCTGGAAGCAGGGATGCTTACGGGGTGCACTCAGGAAGAGTCCAAATCATGCGTCTGCAGTGCTTGGGTGCAGACCCTCATCTCTGCTCCCTTACACTGACCGCAGTCTTTCAGGGCTTTGGGGGTAGGAAGTGAATCCAGAGGCCGGATCCAGGAACTGGAAGAGGGCCAAACAAGAACTAGCTGCAGGCTGCATTTGGCCCCAAGAGTCCCCATCTCCTCAATGACCAAGATTAGCCACTGTCAGAGACAGGAAGCTGGGTTCAATGGACCGCTGGTCTGACCCAGTATGGCACTGGGTCTGCTCTTAAGATCCTGAACAGCACTGGACCCAGGGCCGATCCTTGTAGAAGCCTGCTTGACAGCTCTTCCCAGTTCAAAGTTGACCCATCTTGGACTGTGATTTTTCCAACAAATTGTGTGCCCACCTTGTAGTAGTTCCTTCTAGACCCCCCCTTCCTTCAACTTGCTTAGGAAAACGTCGTGTAGAAATAGATCACAAAGCCTTGCCGACGTCAAGTACGCACTCCTCTTCAGTGACCTGTCCCCCTGTGTGGGTGCCTTTTTGTTTTCAAGCCTGTAAAGGTTCCTTGTGCAGCCACATCGGTCTTCTTCCAATCCTTCCTTTCCACCAGAACGGTCTGCAGTTGAGCTTCCATTAGGAGAGTTTTCACAAGCTGCCAGCCCCGCTGGATTCCCTTGTCTCTCCACTGAACCTTGCCTGGGAACTCGGAGTCTGTTACAGGTTGTTTTTTCAAAACCCACTGTGTGAACCTTGCTGGACTCGCACTTCCCTTTTCTTAGGATCAAAACCTCATTTTGCGATTGCTTTCTCCCGAGGTGCTCGCTACCGTCACACTCTCAACAGTTCTCAAGCCAAGACTGCAAGTGAATGTTTTTAAATCAGTCTGCTCACACATAAAGCAGCAGGCTGGAGGCAGCTGGGGTACCCCAATGCTCCTTTGCAGCCAAGATGTAGGTAGGACAGCAATGGGGACATCAGAACAGCTGGAAACTGCAGAATCTGGGAGACAAAGCCAGTGCAACCTAGTGACTGGCAGGCTGGATCTGGGGGGGACCAGGGCTCCAAGCCTGACAGCCATGAACGAGTCTCTCTCTCTCTCTCTCTGCTCAGTTCCTAATCTTTAAAATGGAAACAACTTGTCATGCAGGGTTGTTGGAAGGATGAATGAGAACGCAGAATCAGGAAGCTGACGGGACCTAGAAGGTCATCTAGCCTGCTCTGATGGAGGAAGTCCATAGCTACAACCCTGACAGATGGTTGTCCAGTCTCTTTATGAAAACCTCCCGCAAAAGGGAGTGTCCAGCCTCCTTGGGCAACTCATTCCGTTGTCCAACAGCTCTTATTGTTAGCAAGGTTTTCCTGATATCTAACCAGTCTCCCTTCTGTAGTCTGCGCCCATTCTCCCTAGTCCTGTCCCCTGCAGCAACGCAGAACTGGTCCCGTGTCATCCTCTTGGTGGCAGACCTTCAGCGATTTGAAGATTGCTATCCTGTCCCCCCCCCCCAACCCCTTAAACTTCTCTTTGCTAGGCTAAAGAGACCCAGTTCCTTCAGCCTCTCCTCCAGACCCTTCGTCTGAACCCGCTCCAATCTACGTCCTTCCTAAAACGAGGCACCCCAAACCGGCTAGAATACTCCAGGCCCTCTGAACATCAGATGTGAACAACAACAGCAGCCCCATTTCTTATTCTATTCTACACTGTCTCCACCAGGCACAGGATGCTGGGAGGCATGAGCTCATTGGTCTGGCAGCTCTGACTTTGCAAGAGAAGTTCCTTGTCCCGGCGCCCCAGGCTGCATGTGAAACCAGGGCAAGCAGACTTCAAGCATCAGCCCCAGAAAGGGGAACAGAGAATGGCCAGACGCTATGGTGGCTGAGAATCACCTCTTTGCCCAGTAGCCAGGCAAGAAGCAGAGAAAGATTCAAACCCATCTAGGGCATGGCATGGGCCAGCTTCCCCACCCTGCCACTTGGGAGCTTTAGATACAACTGACCCAGTCCCTTGAAGTGGCTACACCAAGAGAGAAAGGGAAGACATCAGCCCTTGCCAACACTGAAGAGACGTTTTTACCCAGGACACTGATCAAGTAGTAACGCATTCACACATCTGCAAGTAGCAAACAGCTGCTCTGTTAGTCCCACCCACCAGCCAGCTACAATGCACCCTGGGATGGCATCCCAAGATGCACTGCTCTGAAAGGGAATGGTGACCCAAGGCAGCGTAAAAGCGGCCTTCTTCCTACACAGACTTGCTGCTGGAGAGGATAGAAAGTACTCTTTGCTGCTTGATTCTACAGAGCAGCTTGCAAGAGTGTCCTCCTGCAGCAGCAAGGTAATGCCCCCTCTGACAGCTTGGGAGGAGACGGCTCTCCCCATCTCCCCTCAGCTGGAAAGGGAAGAAGCCAGCCCCCATTACTTCCCTTAGCTTGGGAAGGGTTGAAGGACAGGATGGGAAACAGGGTTCTCCCCCCGTGCCACAATTCTTATGGTGCCCCTGGCCCTTTGCTCTAGTTTGAGTAGCTGCTTGCTTCCCAACAGGGGAGCGCTTTGCTACCTGAAACACGGTCACAGAAACAATGACAAAGCAAGGGCCGGCAGCAGACTAACAGCCGGCCAAAGGAAACCAGTTCACTCCAATTTATTTCAAAACTCATCCACCCGCCCTTCCTGTCAGGATCCGGGCGGCCACAGGTCATGCTGCTGCAGAGCAGACACTGAGCTGGGTGCCAGAAGAGACTGGCCATTTACAGAGAGAGCAGGCAAAATGGAAACGCACCAGGCCAACTCTTGTTGGCGAGTGCAAGTTTTTGAGCTGCAAACCTCCCCCCCCCCCCCCCCGGAAGTTGGTCCTATAAAAGAGATCCTCTTAAAACACTTAGGATGCACACCCCTTACGCCAGAGGAGTTCCCTATGGACTTCAATGGGACTTCTCCAGAGTAAGCAGCTTGTGCACCGCTGCCTTTTCACTCTCAGATCCCACACCCTGCTCTGAGCAGCAAGAGACTGTCCGGGGGCAGAGGAAACCCACTGCTCGCGGAGGGGATGAGCTCCTCCTAAGTGCAGGAGGAAGGCACCCCCCCATCCGAGTCCCAGATGGAAACATCCCCCCTGGGGTTGGAGGAGGAGAATCCTTAACATGCGTGATCATCCCTGTGTTGACACACTGGGGAGTTGCCCAGTCCGACTCATGCCCACCCTCTACGTGCTGGCCATGGGGTTTATCCAGGGTAGATTAAAGCAGCAAGTTTCAATCATCCCAGACCAACGAGGAAGGGCGTAGCTAGGTTGGAATGGGCCCTGCTGCAGGAGATGGGGTGCCCTCCCCTTGCCTCTCTAAGGAGGCAGCAGTCCCTGGGTGACCCCCCACCTCCCTCTCCCGGTTTGGCCAGACTCACAGCTAGCACTTTAGGAAAAGCATCTCTTTCTGAAAGAGCCAACGTCAGCCACGGACAGTCCCCCCCAGCATCCCCCCTCCACCTCAACAGCTCCAGTAAACAGTGACACCCTCCTGTGCTTAGAAGCTGCATCTTATTTCAAGCCCCAAAATTGTCCAACTCCCAAACTTTCCAAGCCGTGACCCTATACGAGCCATCCCAGCGACCCGAGCGCTGGAGATTTGCCTGTCTCCTTCTACAAACCCAGCCCCATAAGGGGGTCCCACTCAACTCCTTGGCACCACGTTTCTCCCCGAACGCCTCAGGATAGGGGCTCGTAGCTGGACTTTGACTCCGAAGCACCCCCTCAAGCCACGCCCTCTAGGCCACAAACCCAACAACACGGGCATCCAGGGCAGGGAGGCAGGTAGTTAAGGGAGAACAGAAGGTGCTTTTCCCGTTCTTGTTTTGAAAGATTACAGCACCCACTGGAGTCACAACGGCCCAATAATAAAGTGCAGCTCCTGCCTCAAAGCGTCCCCTGAAATGAGGGCTCTACGGCTGAGGGGGACCAGTGGGGTCCTGGTGGTTTTAAGGGGACAGGAGCTCTTCATGAGAGCCCCCCCCCCCAAAGCCAATCCCTGCAACCCAAATTTCAGGGTGTGTGTGCGCGCCCCCTTGTTCCCCACCTGCCAGAGCTGCCGTGGGGCCTTCTCAGCTCTGGAGTTTGTTGGGTGCCCCCCCCCCGACAGACAGGGGGGGGGGTATGTGTCGGTTTAAATTAGCTTCAAAGGGGGGACCCCTGCGCGCCCCCCCAGTCAAGTCCAGTGACCCCCTCCCCTTCAGTTTCATTCTGTTTATTCCCCTTCCCCTCCTAGTTGTAACCCCGGAAAGCGCCTCTCAGCCGGTCACCCCACGGCTCGGTCGGGTCACCAAGTCCCCGAGGCTGCCAAGGGCGCCCCACACCGGGCCAGGATCTAGCCCCCCCCAATAAAGGGTCACTCTCACCCCGCCCCGCCCAGCGTGGGTGGGGGAAGCGAGACCAGCGGGAAATCGCCCGCAGAGCAGCCCCCCCGCTGGGCCAGCCCTGGATCGGGGCCAAGCGGCAGCGCTTACCTTCCATGGCGGCGGCCGGAAGGAGGGTGCAGGCCGGGTCGGAGCTGGGGCGCCCCCGCAGGGACTCCGCGGAACCAGGGGGAGGGGGGGCTCCCTCTGGGGTGGGGCCGGGGGAACCCAGTCCCTGCGGCGGGAGGCGCAGCCGGGGGCTCCCCGGGGGGAGCAAGGGGTCCCCGGGCAGCAGCGATCACAGTCCGGGAGGGCGAGCGGGGAGGTCGCGGGCGCGGCTCGAACCCTCAGCGCCAGCCGCCGCGGTTACACTGTATCCATCCTGCGACTCCGCATGCGGAAATACCAGCCCCACGTGACCTGCTCCCTGCTGGGAAAGCCACGCCCCCCTCTGCAAACGGAGAGGAGCAGGCGGCCCTGCGCAGGCGCGTTGAATGTCAGGGCAGCCATGAATTTAAAGGCACAGCCCTTATTTGATGAGTTTAAAGAGGGGGGCCTGAGGCCCGGGGGCCAAATAGAAGTTTTTATGTGGCCCCTTTCCAGTTCCTGGGTCTGGCACCTGGACTGGAAGGGAGCAGAAATGAGGGCCTTGAAGAGGGGAGAGATCAATAGTGCGGGGATCTTTGAGTGCCCAAGGGGGAGGGGGATTTTACTAATTTGCTAAGTGGTCCCCACCCCTGGTTTAAAGGGCGGCCCAGTCAGCCCCATAGAACAAGGGTAGGGTGGCTGAAACACCAGGGTTCAAGTCCCACTTTAGCCATGATTTTACTGGGTGGCTTTGGGTAAAAGTCACCCCCTGGCTGTAAAATGGGAATAATGGCATTTCTCAGGGTTGAGGGACAACTGGATATGGAATTGTAAAGAACTTTGAACACTGCAAGTCCTATAGAAATTGAGTAATGAATGCCGCTTATTTCAGACCCCACAGCTCCATATTGGGCATCTCTGATTTCAGGTCACCCTCTGCCTTTGCCAGCTCCACAGTGTACCTTATGTTTAAAAAATTGGCTCTGGCATCTTTAGAGCCGTGATTCCCAAAGGGTGTGCTTTGCTGTAAGAGTGGCAGACGTATGCCTCCAAAATTATATTTTTCTTTCTTTTTTCTTTGTATTTTTTTCAGGTGTAAGAGCAAAGCGTGCAGCTGATTTTAATCCTGAAAAAAAGTGCGCCTCCGATATCAAAAGTCTGGGAAACACTGATGTAGAGTTATACAAGCAGTAGGCAACAGACCAGGGCACTATGGGATCATACAGGGGCTTTGTGCACATTATAGGGTCATGCAGGGTGCAGTGTGGTCATATATGTGTCCTATATGTGGGTGTAATGGGACCGTATGGAAATTATTATTATCATTATAAGCATTTATATATAGCGCCAGCGATGTACCTGGCGCTTTACAAAAAATAAGATAGACACGGTCCCTGCCTGAGAGCTTCCAATCTAAAGACGAGGGGAGGGGAGACAGGGAAGGGGGAACAAAGAGAGAGACAAGGGACTTTATAGGGCAGTATGTGGGCATTGTGGGATAATTTGGGGCTTCTATATGGGCATTATGGGGTCATCAGAGAGGGGTTGTGCCTGGACCAGCAACACAGCAAGATTTTAAACCGGACTGGATAAGTTCTTGGAGGCTCGATCCATTAATGGCTATTAGCCAAGTAGGTTGGGGGATGTCGCCTCTGATTATTGGGAGCTGGAAGTGAACAACGAGGAATGGGTCGCTCCATTATGACCTGATGGGTACTTCTCCGAAGCAATTAAGAGTGACCACTGTCGGAGACAGGATGCTATGTCCGATAGACCCTTGGTCTGACTCAGTATGGCACTGCTTATGTTCTTATGACAGCTTGTGGACCTTTATGTTTCATCTCACCCTTAAGGTCAGCTGAGAGAACAACCTCCTGCTAATTCCATCATGGCACTAAACTTCTACAGCTCAATCCTTCATTGAGGCATTCTAGGTGGCTGCTTCCCTTGAAGTTTGCCAAATCCCAAGCCTGAACATCTTCCAGAGGCAATGCAGGGACTTGTTTATTTGGCCAGGCATTTGGTGGGCAGGGCTAGGCTTTGGAGAGTGGGATTTTAGGGTAAGATTGTCAGCGTAGCTAAATAGGGAATGCACTTCCCACCTGAAGGCTGCTTTGAAAATGAGTAGAAGCTTGGTGGGCTGGAGAGGAGTTGGGGGTGCTGAGGATGGTGGTTGGAAGGGGACAGTCCAGACCATAGATCTTTCCCCCAGATGTGAGTGTCTCTGATCACTCGGTCAGTGCACTCTGTCCATGGGCCAGATCCAGGGACTGGAACTGAGAGAAACAAAGAACAGATTCCCCCATCCCTGACCTAAATTCTACCTCTTTTGTTCTCCTTACCACTGTCACAGGCAGGATACTGGGCTAAATGGGCCATTGTCTGGCCCTACGATCTGCCAGTGATTATGGTCCCAGGAGCCCCTCGGGGTGATCTCAGCACTTTATGTTGCCTATATAGCTCGCTTAGAAACATAGGCACTCAAAGGTCATATAGTCCAAGCCCCTATTTGGATGCAGGATGACTACAATTACAACATCCCCAACAGGTAGGGTGGCCAGATCCAAAACGTGGAGGACACTTATGAGAAATACAGGTTGCAGGGCTGCATTGGAGCCAGTGCAGCCCTGAAACCTGTGTTTCTCATAAGTGTTCTCTAAAAGTTGCAGATCTGGCCACCCTACCAACAGATGATTGGCCAGACTCTTTTTTTGTCCAGTTCCCTTCTCTTCCAAAGGATTCCTGGATCCATGAAGCTGCCCACAGCACCTTGTGGGATTGAGAGAACAAGTGGGCTTGATGAGCAATGGCTGGCACAGAGAAAAAGCAGGTGTTGCTGGTAAGGGGTGGCACGCGGGGGGTTCGCTATTTCAGAATTGCTGTCTTCAAAGTAAATGACTGGAGCAGCTTCCTGACGGGGGAGTCTCTAAATCCAGCTTGGATGCCTTTCTAGAAGCCACACTGTCCCTCAGACCCAAGCTACTGGCCTCGATGGAGGAATCCACGAGGATCTCTCATTGCAGAGGCAGGAGAGCAGGGATAATCAGAAAAGTCACTCCTGGTGCTGAGGCCTATTCCTCAGCCTTTTTGTAGGAGAGACTGAACAAAACAACATTCAGGAGCAGGAAGGGAGCCCAAGCTCACCAAGTGGTGACAGAAGTGGGGGGTGGGGCTGGCCCTCGCAGTAGGTAGGGGGAGACAATATGGGGCAGCCAGAAGCAGCAGGAAGCGGAAATTGGGGAAGCAAGGATGCCGTGCAAAGCCACGTTCCTCTTCTCCCTATCCCGCCCCTCAGCAGTCAGAACAAGTGGCAGAAGGGGACGCGGGAGGAGACACAATGCAGCTGCACTGGGCTTGTGGGTCCCCCAGGCTGCTCCCAGGCCCCACTGTCATAGGGTGCAAATCTTCCATCCATTGAAGTCAATGGGTGTTAAGAAACGAGACAGTGGGCGTCTTTAGACATAACAAAGATTGGGTGTCAAACCCCCTAAGCATGTGCTTGGCCGTTGTGTGTCAGCACCATAACAATCCCAACACCAATTTGGCCACCCATTGAACGCACAATGTGAACACCATGGCATCATAAGGACAATTTGCATCTTCCAGCTGAACACGTGACCAACTTGGTGTCTAATTATATCATGGGGTGTGTTAGCAGGTACAACACGGGGAACAAGGTGGCAGCGCTTGTGTGCTGAGATCGGGTGGCTTGCAAAACATCGGTTTACCCCAAGCTGGGCTGTGTGTCTAAGCAGTGACACATGGTGAACACAGGGCCAAACCGGTGTTCATATCAAGTTCAAAACACACATTCAGACACCCATTAACTTTATGTCTAAAGACACCCAGTAGCCCACAGCAGGTGGGTGTCCATCAGTCCGTTTATTAGGTGTTCACCCCCACCGGCCGTGGCCACCACCCACCGGACACAGAGGCATACCTGAGTTGTGTGTGTGTTTGCGTTTACGTAGCTGCAGGATAAAGGCTTCGGTTTATGGTTATCTATTTTTAAAAATCATTTACTGTGTTGACAGACAGCCAGGAGCATGCGGAGGAGCAGCAGGAAAGTCGTGGGCAGGGAGCGGGGTCAGTGGGGCCAGCATTAAAGTTTCACGCTTCCATGGTCAACGGAATAGAACAGACAATGAATGAACAAACCACAGTGTAGGCAGAACAAAAAACGACACAATGGTGGTTGCAGGCAATCGCAAAGCTCTGTGTGAAAAAATCAAAAAGGGTAAACCAGCATTTGCTCCTGTAGATCTGCTGCTAGGGAAAAAATAATAATAATTGGCAGATCAAGGCTTCAAGTGTGTTTAAAAAAACAAATTAAAAACCAAACCAGGATTTCTCCCCCAAACCAACTGGGATTAAAAACCCAAACCAAACCCAAACCAATTGGGATTAAAAAAACAAACCAGGATTTCTCCCCCAAACCAATTTGGATTAAAAACCCAAACAAATTGGGATTAAGTAAGTAAGTAAGTAAGTAAAGTTTTATTGGACATTAGCTTTCGCCATAGTCCTCGGTTTACATTTAATTCAATTGCAGTAACATCAACTGTACACTTACATATCTAAACAATAAAATAAAAAGCATTCCTATGAATACAGCCTAAATATAAATATAAAGTACCAACACCCGTTCCCAACCCCAGACTAATGCATCCAAATC
>QEPC01009666.1:1476637-1495473 GCA_003113815.1 Sphenodon punctatus
TGAGAATGTTGGGAGCCATCTCAAAGAACCTTCTTTACAAGGTAACAACCTTCTGATCGCTCACATGGGGAGGAGTTGTTTGTAACAAACCACTTTATCTGTGTCAGCTGCTGCAGCACTACTAGCAGGCAGACGGCAGGAGCAGGTGAGGCATGGGGACCCCCCCTCAATGATATGGGGGTGCCGTGCACCCAGCCTCCTCCAGCCCAGCCACGGGGCTGCCCCTGTGGGGCCAGTGGCCTCCTGGGGGCCTCCCAAGCAGCAGGCTTCAGGTGCCTGTAGAAGGATAAGAACAAAGGAAAGAAAAGGAAAAAAAAAAACAGACGGGGCAGCGCCGGCGCCAGGATTACTGCCCCCCCTCCTCCCCCGAAAACAGCCCCCAAGACTCAGGCCTAGGGGGCCTGCCCCTAAGTCCGGGCCTGTCCACACATTTTATATCAGAAGTTCCAAAGCTACAGGATAGGACCCCAAGGGGAGTCCCACCATCGGGGAACAGGGTCACAACCAGGTGAATATCAAATAGGCTTTGCACGGCTTTGTTGCCGTCAGAGGTCACAGAATTCTAGGCTATTCAACCGAAATCTCCCTTCCTGTCACTTGAGCCCATTATTTCTAGCCCTGCCCCATGTAGTCGGGCAGAACAGTTTCTTGCTGTCAGCCCTTGAGCTATTTGAAGACTGCTATCACATCTTCCCTTAGTCTTCACTTTGCTAGGCTAAACATACTCAGTCATTCCTCATAGGACTTGCTTTCCAGACTCTTTGTTGCCCTCCTCTGAACCCGTTCCAGTTTGTCAACATCCAGTGAGGTCACGCAGGTAAGGAAACATTAGCCAACGTCCCACAGAAATAACGAGGCAGCTTGTCAGGCTGACTGGGCGCCGATTTGCAGTTACATCAGCGTCACCTCAGTGCAGACACGGTTGCAGCACTGGAGGCTGCACAGCCGACCAGGAGCAAGTTCCAAAATAGTGACCTCAGTGACAAAACAATCTTGTGTTCAGCCCTTGCCCGCAGTCAATGGGGCAGCCAAGTAGCCACAAATTGAATCCTGCACCGTTTGAAATGAAGACACCTGAGGGATTGCTTTTTCTTACAGGATTTGGGGGCAAGGATGTCTGTCTAAGGTACCCCGATCAGGCATTGGGTGGTGGGCAGTCTTGACAGGGTCAAAATCCAAGAGACAAACTTAATATAGATCGGGAAACGACAGCACCAGTAGACAAGCCAGAGGGACAGGCCAGAAGCAACAAGGCGGCAGTAGAGGGAGTTACGGCAGACTCACGGTGTTGCCACCCAAGACACTAGCTGTGTAAAATCCAAGGCCGGCAAAACCTGTTCTGTCCCAGCTAGGCACGTGGCTCAGCCAGGGCTCAGCAGGAAGTGTTAGAACACGTCAGACTCTGCCTTAGATAGTTAGGATGCTTGCAAGTGTCATAATTGCTATCTGCAAAACCGGCAGCGGTGCCTCTGCCACCTCACCAACAGCACATGATGGATCTGCTCAGACGCCAAGAAAAAAAAATCCCCCAAGAGGGTAAACCAGAGACAAAGCAACAGGCGCTGTTGCCGGGGGCCACAGATGGTAACTTGTTTTGTCAAGAGGTTGGGTGTTTTTACAAGGGGGAAGGGGGCGCTCTGACGCATTGGCCAAATTTGGCCCATGGCTACTTTTTGACTCCTTTCTAGGGTCCGGCCCGTGGATCTGGAATTCCATGATCTGGCCTGTGACCCACCCCCTTCCCTTCAAGCACCAAAAGGCTGAGCTCAGGAGGAAGGGAGCGGAGAGGAGTCCACGCTCACAAGGAGAGCGGGGACAGTTCCACGATCCAGACCCTCCTCTTTCTGAGCGCCCCCCCCTTAAGCATCCTCGCCCCAGCTTCTACGTGCCCCCCCCCCCAGCTTGTACTAATTTTCAAAATGGCCCTGGGAGGGAGAAGGTTCCCCCACCCCTGCTCTATGCTGTAGGAAGCCATTTTGCTCTGCGGGTGAGATGTTATAAGGAGCTGCCTGAGTCAGACCAATGATCCATCTTAGCCCAGTATTGTCACAACTTGACACAGCAGCAGGATTTCAAATTCGGCTCTCCAGGATCTCACCCAGACGTGTTAACAGAGACCCTCCAGGATCCCCAGGAGAGGCCTCACCCAGGCGTGCTACCAGATATCCGGATTCGGAGATGCTGGGGATTGAACTTGGAACATTATACATGCAACACATGTGATCTATCACCTGAGCCACGGCCCATACGATGTTCCTAGCAGCACTGGAGATTTATTTCATAATAAAAAACTATTTAGGCCTCTCCAAGCATGAGATGGGTCACTGGTCAGAGACCATGACAAGCCACCCGATCTGCAGAACATTTCCCTGTGGGGAAGGGGGCCTAGGGGTCATAACGCAACACCTGCCAACTGCAACTTCCTCATGTTCAACAAGTATATAGTCCTGGTCATTCCCTGCCTTCCCCTACAGCAAGTGGGGGAACCTCCAGCCCATGGGTTGTTTCTGGCCCAAGGGCACCCACCCTCCAATCTCTGGCAGTTTTCCCCACCTACTCCGCACGATTAGCTTCAGCCCGCTCTCCGAGCTCCCCGGCCACCCAGCAGCCTGCCAGCCATTTGATGGCTCCATAATCTGGCCTAGTGTGGTTCATCAGGAAGGGGTGTGTCCGTGGAAACAGGGGGACATGTCCCTGCACACATTTGGGGCACGGGCACATGGGCAGTCCCCTATTGGATCTTCCCCCATCTCTACTGCCCCACATCTCCTGTGCTCCATCCATCTCCCTGCTCACCCCCAAGGCTTGGGAGCATAGGAGATGGAGTCTGCCCTCTCCCAGGCTGGTGTAACAAGTTTGCTCATCAGAGGATAAAGGGACACACACACACACACACTGTCCTGTGCCAAAATCCCAAGTCCATTTGTATTTCCTTATTTCACCTGCTGCTCCGAATTGGGCGCCAACGGGCAATTCTTGAGGTCGACGTTCTCAGCGCCAACCCTGTTCTTCCTGCACCGTGTTTCCGCCATCAGCACGGTCAGGTAGTATTTAATGCCGGCCACCACCTGGAATGACACAAAAAGAAAACTAGAGTATCCAGTGGGTGGAGGTCTCCTGGTGGCTCCCCCAGCGGAAGGCTCAGAGCCTCATCCATTCCACGCTGCCCCAATCGGGTGCATTTTCGGGGTTCCAGAACGAGAGCAGAGTTTAGTTGTGCTGGCCAGAGCGAGGGACAGGTTGCCCTAGCATGGAGAAGCCTTGTAACAGGGCCCCAAGAATGTTGGGTTGCTGCAGCATTTGTGCAGAATATGGCACTTGGTGACATTCTCAGGCGTTGCCTCCAGCAGGAGGAATTACAAACTGAGTGGGGAGCCGGGCCTCGCACGCCAACCAATGGGAGGGCGCCGGGCCCCGCACGCCTTCCGCATATATTCCAGGATTGTGAGGCTCCTGCCATAGCTGTCAGGAGGAGCAACCCACAAGCAGCCAGTGGGAAAAGAGCCCTTGCCAAGTGGTCTCTGTGGTCATTTGTATGGTGTATTTTTTTTTTTTTTAAAAAGATACAGGGTGTTCAAAAATGGTAACCCCTCCCCAACACCCCGCCCGTTCTCGGGTTCCATGCAGCTGCCTCATGTGCAAAAACCTTGCTAACAATCACACGGGCTGCAATGGACAATCCGAGGTTGATCTTGGACACTGAAGTAGCAGTGCTCGGGTATCGGAACAAAACGCCTCATGCCTAGAATTCAAAGCGACAAGGGGTTTGCTTTTTGGAGGAGGGGGGTTTACCTAGAGCAGAGGTGGGGGATGCATTACCTCCCACAGGCCACAATGAAGATTGATACAAGCTCCATGGGCCCCAGATAAGAGCTGGGCTACTTAGGAAGCATGCTAGTAGTAGTCATTTATTGATGGCTTTTAGCTTTCGCCATAGCCCGTATACAGTGAAATTAAAACGTCCTAACCAACAAATAATGACAGAAACATCCAAAAGGACAATTCAGAAAAATACAATTGATAAATACATAATAAAACAAACAGTTTGACAAACTATAGTCTCTTTGACCTACACACAATAAAATAAAGTATAATTCCACAAAATTTCTTATCTACTAACTTCATAAAACATAACCATTCAGCTCAGAACTCCAAATTATTACAGAGGCTTCGGGCAGAGACGCATCGCTTGATTTGTCTCCTGTTCCCATAGGATCCTAAGTTTGGAGTTAATTTCCTCCCTCCGTTTTAAAGCTAACCAGAGAAATGTTGCAATAGCAAGCATCTCCTCTGTACTAGATCGGGAGAGGAAAAATCAACAGTCATTTCCTACACCACTACCCACCTCTTTGTTAATCAGGGAAACGAGACAAACCGTCCTAAGGCTATCATAATAAGGGCATCTCATCAATAAGTGTTCGACTGTCTCTATCTCATCCAGACTGCAAGAACAACATCCGAGGTTATACTCTCGATGAAAATAACGATCCTCAGTGACCACAGTCTGGATGAGCTGAAAACGCAATAATGTAGAACATCTTCGAAGGGGGTCTGTCAGAGCTCTTGTCCAAATAGAACTCAAAGGAGACAGATTTTTTGATCTGACCCAATAATGGAGCCACTAGCCAACCAGCAACTGTGGCTAAATCCTCTTGCCTCCCGATATCATTTAATCTGGTAAGCACTTCACTTTTAATAGCCCCTATGAGCTTCCCTATAAAATACGCAAAAGAAAAGCCCAGTTTATGAAGGAGGGAGGATAAATATAGGAGCCACGGATGCTCTTATGCCTGTATGGTCTAGTTCTTCCTTTAACATTGAGAAGGGAGGGACTCCTCCTGGTAGGACAAAAATCTCAGCCAGTAACGAGCAAATGTCTGCTTAGAGAGACAGTCAAGAGACACTAGACCAGTCTCAGCTCTTAGAACTGCACCAGGTACTGAGTTTCCTACTCTAAGAAAGCGTCATAGGAATAAATTTTGCACTCTCTCAAGCGCACTCATGTTTGGAAATGGAACAATGTCCAGCCCAAAAGTAGCAGATGCAGGGACCCTTACACGGTATGCTTGCAGAAAAGTGGAAAGAGGGACGCCCTTTGAAAGCGTGCGCAGAATGGGGGGGNGGAGGCCCTGGAGACATGGGGGATGGGGAGGAAGGTGGAGAGTGGCCTGAGGGGGGTGGAAGCGACACCGGGAGGTGGGTGATGGTGGTGGTGGGGGCGATGGGACCTGTAGGATGTATGCACAATAAATGCATGGGCACCACAGTTGCAGCTGTTGTTCTGTTAATGGGCCCGGGGCAGATAGGTGCCATGGGGCGCACCTAGGACACTGGTGGTGGCCCCGGGGAGGTGGAGACAGGGGTGCGCGGCCTCACGCCTCGGCCTCCCGACTGATCCGCCTGCGCTTTGCATACCGGTACTCTCGCGGGTTCTCAGCATTCACACACATAAAGAATATATATATATATATATATATTCTTTATCGTTTAACCCAAAAGTTTTCACAAATATACAAAATAAAACATATCACGTGTAACAAATAATAATAAAATCCATTGTAAATATCACATAAATTCCTTAATGTAAATTAAACCTAAATATAAGAAGCTTTTAGGCTCTCAAACATATCTGATTCCATTATAAGTAACTTATCACTCCTCTAATTCAATTTATGTTAGAATATTAGCTTGGGTATACATTGCCCTAGAGCAAAAAACAGTCACTGCCCTTGATTTTGGCATATCTCTGGGGTTCAAAAGTTCTATCAATAATGAATTTGAAGATTACCAGTTATGTAAGATGATCGGTATATACTCCTAAGAATCTCATATGCTGGACAGGATAAGAAAACGTGTTCACATGTTTCTACCTCTGAGAAAAATTACAAACTGGGCAAAGCCTATCTTCCCTGGGTAATCCCAGGTAGCGACCCTCCTGAATTGCTGAAGGAAAGACATTAAGCCGGAATCGAGCAAAAGCCACCCTAGATTGAAAATTGTCCAGGAGATCAAACAACTAGATTGGCCATAAGGGGTTCCTAAATCTTTATACAACGGGGCCACCTTCTGGGACTCTAACAGAGAATTTTCCGTTTATTTGGTTTGATCTGTGATTCTCTGATAATCAACCCAATGGCAGCTTTGTAATATTTGGCTTTAAGATAGTCAAGTGATAGCCCCAGCTTACCGATTTCCTCCGAGGTCTTCCTGGCCCACATTTCCAATAATCCATTCTGAGCCGCTACAAGGATTAAAGGATTTTCGGAGTTTACAAATACCGCATTTTTAAACCAATATTTCAGCCATTGTGAAAGCAAAATTGATCTTTTGGGGGGGTGGGAACCAAGTTCGTGCCTTATGAGTACCTGCGGAGTAGCCCTGGGGACCGCCAACAGAGCAGACAAAATTTTATTTTGAAATGCTTTCCAACTTACCAAGGAAATTCCACCCCCAAATTGGAAAACCATATGCGAGCGCACTGAGTACTTTTGCCCTATATAATCTTAGTGCAGGTGGAATTAACTTTCCCCCTTTAGAATAGTAAAACTTTAATATCACTGCAATAGTTTTAGCCAAAGTATCCATGACTGCTTTATGATGGGCTACCCAAGTAAGATTTGAGGCTATTATTATGCCCAAGTATTTAAATAACTTTACCTGCTCAATACTTTATGAATCTATAAACCATTTCTGGGGGTGGAATCTCACTCCAACCCCAACAATCATGATCTTTGACTTTGAAAAATTTATTTCCAGATATTCTTGTTTACAGTATTCATTAAAACGGCTCATTGCTCTCTTTAGTCCAATCGCTGACTGAGACAAAAGAATAGTGTCGTCGTCGTACAGGGCAGGGATCCTACGTACACCTATTTTTGGTGCATGCAAGTCTCGTAGATTTAAATGAGCTATAGTTTAAATATAGATTAAACAGAGTGGGAGCAAGGATACATCCTTGCCTTACTCCTCTCCTCACATCCACACTATCAGTAAGCTGGTTTGACAGTGAGTATCGAACCTGCAGGGAATTATTTGTGTGAAGTAAAACAATAAGATAGAATAACCTTGGGTCTTTTTGTAATGCACTCAATTTTAGCCATAAGCGTTCTCTGTTTACCAGATCAAAGGCGGCTCGTAAATCGACAAAACAAAGGTACATTTTCCTTTGATACTTGGTATATTTTGTCAACAGGGAATAAAGTAAACTAACTTGATCGATCGTCAATCGTCCTTGATAAAACCCACCTGCTCCGATTCAATGATTTGATTAGTATCCAACCAATCTTGTAAATGCCCTAGTAAATACCTGGCGTATAACTTGCCCAGAATGCTTAGAAGGCTGATCGGTTGAAAATTTGTGGGTAAAGAAGGATCCCCTTTTTAATAGATTGGCAGGATAACACTTTTTAGCCATTCTCTGGGAATTCGTCCAACGGAGTTTATATGCGAGAACAAAGGGGCCAAAATACTGGCCCACCATTCGGGGACACTTTTGATTAATTCAGCGGAAATATAATCAGCCCCTGGGGCCTTCTCCTGCTTAAGACCCAGAATCAGTGCCATAATCTCTTCCCTGGTAACATCCTGCCAGACTGGAAACTGATCAATTGGGGCAAGCGGGATCTACACCAAAGGAGAACTTGCTGGAGAAAAAAGAGTGGCATAATGATCTTGCCACACTTCTTTGGGTATAAACCCCTGACGACTACTCCCCTTCTTCCCCTTAAGGTACTGATGTATAAGAGTCCAGAATGGAGCAGTTGACCTTGCATTTGCAGCCTCTAAGAGGCTAAGCCAGTTGGCTTCCTGGAAAGCCCGTTTCTTTACTTGCAAAAATTTACGATAATCTCGCCTAAAATTTAAAAAAGCTAAACGAGAAGTATTTGAGGGATTAATCTTCATATTTCTGATAAGCCTTCTCAGCCAAGCTCTCAACTTATAACACTCCCCGTCAAACCAACTCGGGGGATTCCATATGGAATCTTTCGAGGATTTAACAGCTTTGACCAATGGAGACAGATGGTTTAACAGAGAATTAAAGATCAATTCAGTCTAACTATCATCTTGTAAGGACTGAAAACTCTGCAATAANGACACAAGGAATCGGGCAGCTCCGGCGATTTTGGAGTCAAAAATATGGGAGCTCATTTGGAGCCTAGAAGAACTATTTGATTTGATTCATCCAAGAACAGGGATTAGCTGGTGCCTGGGGCTGGGCTTGTCCTCATTCACATGGATTGGAAATAGGACTTTTCTCATTATGTAAATGGGTTATTGTTCATGAGTGTTGTCTCATCTATGGGGTTTGTTACTGAAAAGACTTGTTCTCTAAGCTTATGGGTGCATATATTTAAATAGGCTGTTTAATATTCATAGGCGTTCATTTTGGAAACAGTTTTAATAGGTATTGTTATTATTTGCAACATGCTGGGGCTGAACAGCCTCTTTTCTGGCCATCCTCTGAACTATTTTATCTCCATCTCTTAATAGCTTCACTGGGCTTTATAAAAAGGACTGGCTAAGTTCTTAAAGGATGTCTCCATCCATGGCGATTCAGTCAGGTTGGTTGGGGGATGGAAGCTCGGACTGTCGGGGGCTGGGTGTGAATAGCAGGGAATGGATCCCTCCAGCGTGAGCTGTTGGGCTGCACTTCCCCGAAGCGACCAAACCTGCTGCTGACGGTGACGGATACAGGATGCTGGGCTAGATGGACCATTTGTCTGACCCAGTCTGGCACTTACATTCTTACACTGAAACCATCATGATTCACAACCTCCCTCTGTCTCTATAATTCACCAGGGGCTTTTGAAGTGTTTGGCTTTTGTGCAAAACTGCCTGGGACTCTCCCCAAATCCAGAATCAACTCAATCGCAATCCACATCAAGTTTTCCAACTGTTGCCAAAGTATAAAGCGGCCCTGAGGATGGAGAACATTCTGTATAATTCCTGATGGTTTGAGGACGTAAGTGATATTTATTATCAGGCGAGACCAGTGGTCATAGCCAAAAGAAAATAATAATAATAATTACAACAATGAAATTAGGATAAATAAAATAATAAACTATACAGTCTGCAAAAGTATACAAAATACATAGACCATAGTAATGCAATATATAATATGTAAAAACAATTAAAGGTCATAACTTGTTTGGAAAATTAAAATCGATAAAAAGTTGACGAAGGGAGAAAGCGGCAATCAGGAACTTGGTGACACTAGCAGATACTTCAGCATCCAAATCAGCCAAAGCTAAACCCAGGGGAAACAGTTCTGTTCTACCTGGGTAGTTACTGATAAATGAGCTTAAGAACTCCAACCTTGGCTTGTCATAAAGTTGGCACCTAAAAAAGGCATGCTCTGATGTTTCAACCTCCTGCTGATCATAAGGGCATAACGTTGGCCAGCTGGAATGTTACCAAAGCGACCCTCCAGTAACCTGGTAGGAAGGGCATTGAACCTGGCAGCCAAAAAAACCCATTTTCCCCGAAAGGAAAAATGGGCTAACAAGTATGAAGCCAGGGCATCCTTCTCCGGTATCAGAACTAGATACCCGCTCATATGGGGAGAGGATCTAATCCTGGCTCTTTCTGCCTGCCTATCAATGTCCTGCCATCTAAGCGTCATTTGTGCCTGTGCAACCTGTATATCCTTCGCGAGCAGATATTCACTGGGCAGACCCAATTCAACCAAATGGGCCTCCACTCTAGAACGCCAGCTGCTCTTGAATGAATCTTCATTCCGCAGGGGTAACAGCCCCTGAACACCAGGTCTGGCAGTTTTGTTCCAGAAATTATGTGCCAAGGCCCAAGCTCCAAAAGACCACCTACATTGACCCAGTTCGAGCCTGATAGCAGCCCCAGGAGTACTTCCTGGAGCCCTTATCAAGGCCCGATAGAACTCTGATGGGATCAGATTGAGATTTGATGAAGTAAGGGAAACCCACAGTTCAGCTCCAAAAAGGAACGGAGCTCTTGTTTTGCAGTTAAACACATCATTGGCCATTTTAAGGGCCATCCCTCCCTGACTGTTCAAAATGTTTTCTGACTGCAAAAGCAGATCTCTTTGCTTCAGACTCTGCCTTATTGAGATGTTCCTTCCAGCGGCCTGAGAAATGAAAGAGCAAGCCAAGGTATTTCAATACCATAACCTGCTCTAATGGAACCCCCCCAACATGCCGTTTATGGGTGTTTTTAGCCGACATTTAGCGAAAACCATTACCTTTGATTTTGAGTAATTGATTTCCAATCTCTTGGTCTTACAATATTGGGAGAAAGCCTCAAGCTGCCTATTAAGACCAAGGTGAGTCTGAGACAAGAGTACCAGGTCGTCTGCATAGAGTAGGCAGCCTATATGCCGAGATGCAAGTCTGGGGGGAAAGAAATGTAATTGGGCCAAAAGTGGGATAACATTTAAAATTTATATCCCACCCCTCCTGCCCAGAGGGCAGCTCGGGGAGACGAACAACATTCATTAAAACAATATAACATTTTAAAACCAATTTAAAAATACAATATGTGGGGAAAGCCCCCATCTCTGCCCCCACCCCACCCCTACCCCTCGCCAAAAGCCTGACGGAACAGCCAGGTCTTACATATACGTCATTGCTAAAAAGGCTGAAAAGAGTAGGGGCCAAGACACAACCTTGTCTTACACCCCTAGTTACTACCACTTCCTTGGTTATATGACCACTAGAGCTTACCTTGACAGCTAGTTTAGAATTGGAATATAATCCTTGTATAAGAAAGAGCAATCTCCGATCAATTGGAAGTACGGCCGAGTTTAAGTCATAATATATCTCGATTAACAGAGTCAAATGCAGCTCCAAGATTGCGAAAGGCTGCATAAAAAGACGGCCATTGATGTTCCTATATTTCTCAATTAAATGAGTCAAGATCAAGCAATGGTCTGTAATTGCTCTTTCCCTCTGGAAACCTGCCTGTTCCGGGTGGATGATTCTGCTTTCCTCCATCCAGGCAGTTAGTTTGCCAAGCAGATATTTAGCATAAACCTTGCTGATTATGCTTGGCAGACTAATTGGCCTATAATTAGAAGGATCATGACGGGAACCCTTTTTAGTTTGAGGACGTATCTTCCCAGCAGTGGAGACACTGGAGCAGTCAGTATGTCTTTCCGTGTCAATCTCCGTCAGTGTCTCTTCTGTGGGATTGAAATGTGCTTTGTGACTCCTAATTTCCACCCCTAATTTGACTTGGCCAAGAGTCTTTCCTAATTTTGCACATTTCATTGTAGAAAGATCGGCTGCTGGTGCCATTGTTCTGTGCAGAGTGTGTTGTGTTGGCTTTAATTGCTTTCCCCCAATGACTGGTATATTACTGTGGCAGGGTGTGAGCCTCCATCATTAAAATAAATGGGAGTTGAGTGAATGGGAGCTGAATTTTTAAGGAAGACTTATGACAAATACACGTGACAGGGCCCCCTGCATCGTGCAGTTTTCATAAGTGCTCTTTAAAAGTTTACGTCGGTGGCAGCCCTAGAAACTGGTCCAGTCCGTGCATTGATCGGACAGACAGAGCTGAGGCTGAGACAGTGAGAGCGGAGGGGCAGTGGCCCCAGAGCACGGCCACAAGGCCCCACGTTACAGGGATCAGCTGCCCCACTTAATGGAGATGGAGTCAGTGAGACTGGATTGGAACTCGCACACTGGGGGAGGGGGAGGCTTGGCTGGGGGGCAGGTGGGGGGTTGGCCTTTTCCCTGGACCCGGGATCTCAAGCACCTGGAACGCTTCTGTGACAGATTCCCTCAGTGCAGGAAAAGGCCTATTGACAGGATACTCCAGGCCCAGGAGCATTCAACTAAAGTGTTTTAATGACTCTTCCAAAATAACAAACAATCATGCCAGGCTCAGGCAGAACTGCAAGCACAAAGGGGGACTTATTTATTTAAAGTAAAATTTTTATTGGTAATAAAATCTCAGTTACATCCGTTTTGTTTATGGGTTACAGCATTTATCCGGACATGGCATCTACAAGTATTTTGAGAACAGAGATATCTGTATTCCAACCATTAACAAATGGTTAAGTCAAATTATAAATAAATCAGCACATAATACATTTTCAAAAAGACAAAAGAGAAAAGCAGTAAAGTAAACAAGGTTGCTGACGGAAAGATTACAGTAGTCCTGTAATTTGCGGTCATGTGGAGGATCCTGAATAAGTTAATGCCCATAGGTGAGTTCTAGTTTTATATTAAATGTCTTTAAGGAGGATGGCCTTGCCCAATGTATCAGTTTTCAGATTTTTCTGAGATGATTGTCCAGCATCTGGTCCAGGTAGCATAGAAGACCTTGAGTTTCTCATGTACATCTGCTGAGATTCGTTTCATAGTAATCATGTACCACAGATCCATGTGTATCCCTGTAAGTGTTGGAGAGGGTGGGGCCTTCCATTTGGCACTGCTCGCAGACAGTGACCTGGCAAAAATAAAAGAATCAATGAACTTGCTCAAACATAAATGCAAGGACCTAGAGAATAGGTCCAGACGGAGTAATTTACGCATAATGGGCATCTAGTGAATGGCAGAAGAAAGGTATTTGAAAATACTGCAGACCTAGAAATCTTCATGCAAGCTCACAAGCCAGTCCAACAGAACTAAGAAGGAGTCAGATGAGGTAGCGGCAGAGACCAGAATATACTCGCAGAGTAAAAAGGGTTAAAGATTTAAAGATGTAAAGATTCAGGATGTGGTTTATGAGTAAGAGAAAAGATTTGAATGAATAAGGGTGAAAATTCTTACATCATTATACTTTAAAAGCGTGATTAACAGAAAAAAGTATAAATGCAGAGAAAATAGCTGGGGAGCGGGTGAGGAACAAAAGACAAACAAAATGAACAAGGAACCCCCAAAGACCTCCCAGTTCATTTGGGAAAAAATGGAAAATAAGATTTCCAGCAGGCATAAGATGACAACATTTAAAATGTTGCGATGGTTAATGTATAGGTTGTTAATGTTGTGGTTGTTTATGTTATTTGTAATTCTGTCAAGACTAAAAACAATAGCTAAGCTTAAACAGCAGGTAATCCACACCTACACACAGACTAGAGAACACCACAAAATAACCCCTGGAAGGGAAAAATCAAAACAAAATGAAACACAGCCTTTCAAACGACAGCAACCATAAAGGAAAACCCAGTTAATAAACTTTTTATCGTTAAACGTTAAGGGCTTAAACCACCCAATAAGAAAGAAAGAAGGTAGCAGAACTTATTCGAGATCAAGAAATAGGAGTTCTCTTTTTACAAGAAACACACCTAGTACAAAAAGACGTAGGTAGGTTTACATTCAAAGGAATGAGAGAAATATATGTCTCGTGTGGGAGAAAAATGAAAGCAGGAGTCCTAATAGGCTTTACAGCTACAACAGATTTTAAACTCTTGGAACAAAAGAAAGATAAATTCTTACTATTAAAAGGCACAATCAAGACCCTTCCAGTAACACTAGTTAACCTATATGCCCCAAACGAGAATACACATCAATTTTTCCAAAAATACATCCCCTTAGTAACCCAACAAGCAGAAGGAATGTTGATCATTCAAGGAGATTTTAACTCACCTCTATTCAGCAAAAATGCAACTTAAACATGCCCCAAAACAGGTAACAGCAGTATTAGCCCAACATGACCCTTATAGATGCGTGGAGATGCTTAAATCCTACAACAAGGAGTTATACTTTTCACTCAAATAGACATAATACGTACACAAAAATAGATCACCTCATACTAGAAAAAGACACACTACATACTAGAAAAAGACACACTACATAGATGCTCAAAAAGCGAGATAATACCCATCACTTTTTCAGATCACAACACATTAATCACATCCTTCAAGTGGAACATGCCCACACAACCTGAAGGCCATAGCTGGCAGTTGGATAGGGGAATACTAAAAAACGAAGGGATAAAAAACCAAATTGAAGAAGCGCTTAAGGAATATTTTTACACAAACACAGAATCAGTACAGTCACCCCAGACACTTTGGGAAGCCATGAAAGCAGTGATAAGGGGCAAGTTCATAGCCATTAAGGAGAACATAAACAAACAGAGAAGAGGAAGGAATGAAGCATTGCTGGCACAACTAAATTATGTTCAGATAGAAAACAGTAAATACCCCACCAAAAGTAATCAATTAGAGATACAAAAAATTCGCAGTGAAATAGACACAATAGAAACACAAAAAAATCACACAACTAAGAAAAATCAAACGTTTTTATTTCCAAAATTGTAACAAACCAGGAAAAGTTTTAGCACAAATGACAAAGAATAAAAGGGAAAAAAAACCAGCGATCCCAATAATAAAACATCAAGATGGAAGGAAAACAAACAGCCAGCAGGAGATACAAAAAGAATTTGTAGAATTTTATCAGAGGCTATACACTTCCTCAAATCCAGATCCTGTAAAAATAAAGGAATTTATTAGTAAATATAATATTCCAAAATTCAACACAGATCAATCAAAATTTCTTAATTCTCCAATAACAAACAAGGAAATTAAACAAATGATCAAAGAGCTCAAAAGAAATAAAGCAGGTGGATCAGACGGGCTGCCTGCAGAATTCTATAAGACATTCAGCAAAATCATCATTCCACACCTAACGAACACAAGCAATGAGATCATCCTCACCCAAAAAATGCCAGCCACATTCTCCGAAGCAGTCATCACATTAATCCCTAAGCCGGGCAGAGACATAGAAGAATGCAGCAACTACAGGCCAATATCATTATTAAACACAGACTATAAAATATTCACAAAGACACTGGCCAGTAGACTAGCAGCAATAATCGGGGTGGTAATCCATACTGATCAAACAGGGTTTATACCAAACAGATTGGGAATTGATAATATAAGAAAGACAGTTAATCTGATATACATAACCCAAAAAACCAAAATACCAACTCTAATTCTGTCTGCAGATGTGGAGAAGGCCTTTAACAGGGCGGAACCAGAATGTCTTTATAGGGTAATGAGCAAATGGGAATCAAAGGCAACTTTATGAGGGCGATTAAAGCCATCAATGCAAATCCAAAATCACGATTGTTAATAAATGGAAAATTATCAGACACGTTCCTCCTGACAAGAGGAACTAGACAAGGATGCCCATTATCACCCCTACTATTTAATATCACCCTAGAACTTCTAGCATGCGCCATAAGGCAGGAACAAGAGATCTCAGGAATACAGATAAAACAAACGCAACATAAGCGATACTTGTTTGCAGATGATATGCTACTATACATTACGAACCCACACAGCACAATGCCTAAGGTCCTTGAGCTCATAAGCAAATTCAGTGAAATTTCAGGTTATAAAATTAACCCCCCAAAATCACAAGCATTAATACTCACGAACAATAAACGGGTGGCCCAAGACATTGCAGACCAAACGCCATTTGCGATTGCTGAATCGCAACTTAAATATTTAGGGGTAAACATAACTAAAGACCACACAAAGCTCTACAAAGCTAATTTCCCCCCCCATATTAAATCAAATTCGCAATGAAATTTCTACTTGGCAAAGACTCAAGACCTCCTGTCTGGGAAACATAAACCTTTTCAAAATGATAGCATTACCCAAAATTCTTTACAAGGTAATGGCCTTGCCGATACAACTCCCGCCCAAATTCATAAGACAGCGTGAACGAGCTATGCTCGCAGCAGTATGGAAGGGCAAAAAGCATAGAATCAACATGCAAACATTGATTGGAAGAAAAGAAAAAGGAGGAGTTAATATGCCAGATATACGAACCTATCTGGAAGCAGCAGCACCTAGAACATACTGGTATCACCCTACCAGAAACTCTTCCTGGGTGGAAATAGAAAAAGAGATATTAGGAAATGTGAATCTTCAAGAAATTATAACTAATCAACACAAAACAAAAACGAAGAAAGTAATAGAGCATCCTTTCGCATATGCAGCAATACAACACTGGCACCATATAATAAAAAACACCCTGAAAGTATCACTAGAAGCGTCGCCTTATACACCCATAAATACACAGATCTCTGACAGAGATAATATAGCAAAAGAGCTGAGAAAAACATTAAATAAATATAATTTACATAGAGCAGAACAACTGTTTAAAGATAATCATTTTTTAACTTTACAAGAACTGCAACAAATAACCAAAACAAAAATGGACACTCTACAATATTTACAATTAAAAAACATATTTACTGATAGAGACAAGTTACAGCATTACTCAAGAACACCCACTACAATAGAAAAAATATTACTAAGCCACGCCACAAATAAAGGGTTAATAGCTAGACTATATGGAGCATTGGTGGAGGCCGATTCCAATAAACCAAATTACATGCATAGAAAAGTGGGAGCAAGATTTGGGGGAAAAATTGGGTAAGAAACAAATAGATTCAATAGGACACCATATGCACAATTGTGCGGGTTCTCTCGAAATAAAAGAAACCCAAATTAAAGATACTATTTAACACCTGTCCATTTTGGGAAAATGAAGGGGTCTGGCCTCGATCAATGCTGGAGGAATTGTGGAGAGTGGGGTACTTACCTACATTGTTGGTGGTCATGCCCCAAGGTACAACAACTTTGGCATATCATTTAGTCCAATATGACAAAAGTTACAGGCCTCATCATTCCATTCCATCCAGAAACTGCACTTCTGGGAATTTACCCAGCAATTCCGTTGATGAAGCACCATCGAGAAACATGTACACGTATGACTCTAGCAGGGTTGAACATCTTTGCAAGAAATTGGAAATCAGCAAAAAATTTAACAGAAACTGAATGGGTTAAACGACATTGGTACATGTATTCTATGGGGAAAATAGCCGCATCGCAGGAAAATAAATCAAAAAAGTTCACCACCAGATGATTCTCCTGCATAGAGAATATACAAGGACACACTGTGGAAGAAGAAGCAAGATCATACCTAGTGGATTACAGTATATAAAAAGGACAGTATAATAGCTTGACAGTTTATGTTAATGTATGTTAAGTGTAGTGATTAGTGAATTTACAAATGCATATGTTATTGTTGAGTGTTAAATAATGAACAAAAATATTTAAAACAAACAAATAAAAAAGTACTCCTAAGTCATTCCCCAAACAAAGGTTTGATAGCCAGAATTCATGGACAGCTGTCCCGGATAGAGACAAGTAAAGAAACCCCCTACAGAAAGAAATGGGAACAGGACTTGGGGGAAAAATTTGAGACAGCACAAACACAAAAAATCTGGCATCACATGCATTCTTGTGCAAAGGCACTTGAAGTTAAAGAACCACAAATTAAACTAATTTTAAGATGGCTAGATCCAGGACAGGCCTTTGCTGGCGTGACTGCGGGGAAGAGGGTACTTAGCTTCACTGCTGGTGGAGCTGTCCTAGAATCCAATCACTTTGGCGCATAGTATGGAAATACATAAACAAAGCAACAAAGTTAATAATACCTTTTAATCGGAAACAGCATCGTTGGGTCTATACCCAGTCATACCCCTTATGGATCACCACCAAGATACCTGTAAATTAATGTCGCTTGCAGCAATCAATATTATTGCAAGGAACTGGAGAAGCACTCTTGACTTAACGCAGGAAGAATGGCTCAAAAGAATTTGGTAGATGTACTCTATGGAGAAAGCGAATGCCCTTCTCACCAATAAATATAAAGACTTTGAAACAAGATGGTTCGCTTGTGTGGAAAGTATACAAGGCCATACGCGGACAGAAGATGCCAAATCATACTTACTGGACTGCACTCCACCCTTGACCCCTTTCAATCGGGCTTCCACCCTCTCCACTCAACTGAGACTGCCCTCGCCAAAATCGCTGATGACCTTCTCTTAGCCAAGTGTAAGGGCCTCTACTCTGTTCTTGTCCTCGATCTCTCTGCCACCTTTGACACCATCTACCATGGCTTCCTCTTGGATTCGCTATGCTCCCTTGGTTTTCAGGACATTGTTCTCAACCCGTGTCTTTCGAACCGCTCCTTCAACATTTCTCTCGCTGGTACCTCCTCTACGTCACTTCCCCTCTCTGTGGGAGTTCCCCAAGGCTCTGCCCTGAGCCCTTGTCTCTTTTCCCTTTACACTCTCTCTCTGGGTAAATTCATTGAAACCCATGGCTTCCAGTGTTGATGGCAGACCACTCTCTCCACTTCCATCCAGTCTCATAGCGTTGACATCTCTGCTTGGATGTCTCGCCACCAACTCAAGCTTAATACGACCAAGACTAAACTCCTCATCCTCCCCCCTCAAAATGTTCCCCTCCTACTTCCATCTCAATTTCCATTGAGGGAGTCACCCTCCAGCCAGTCCCTCAGGCAAGTAACCTGGGATTCATCTTTGACACCTCCCTCTCCTTTATGCCTCAGATCCAAGCTGTTGCTAAATCCTGTCACTTCACTCTATATAATATTGCTAAAATCTGGCCCTGCCTTACTGTTTCTACTGCAAAAACCCTAGTCCTTGCTCTACTCATCTCTTGCCTTGACTACTGCAATTTCCTCCTCACTGGTCTCCCCTGCTCTGATCTCACCCCCCTCATCTCCACTCAACGCTCTGCTGCCAAAGTCATCCACCTCACCCATCGCTTTGACCACATTCAGCCCCTCCTCTCTACCCTACACCGGCTCCCTTTATGTGAACGCATTCAGCACAAGCTCCTGCTCTTCACCTTCAAGGATCTTCACGGCCTTGCTCCCCCGTATCTCTCAGCTCTTGTATCCCGCCATACTCCTGCCCAGGAGCTTTGCTCCTTCTCTGCCCCTGCCCTCACCTGCTCACAACCCCCTTGCGCCTCTAAATGCCTTCACCCCATCTCTCTTGCTGCCCCTCATGCCTGGAACTCCCTC
>QEPC01009666.1:1518477-1532361 GCA_003113815.1 Sphenodon punctatus
CTCCTGGGTTCTTGCAGAGGGGAGTGGGGGCTAGTGGGTTAGAGCAGAACGGTGCTGGGAGCCAGGACTCCTGGGTTCTCTGGGAGGGGAAGTGGGGGCTAGTGGGTTAGAACAGGGGCCCGGGGGGCTGGGAGCCACAACTCCTGGGTTCACTGGGAGGGGAGTGGGGGCTAGTGGGTTATTGTAGGGGAGGTGATGGGATCCAGGGCTCCTGGGTTCTCGGGGAGGGGAGTGGGGGCTAGTGGGTTAGTGCAGGGGGGGACTGTGTGTGGTAAAATTGAGGTTTGGAAATCTTGAGATGTCACTTCTCCCAGTACCTGGTTCCACGCTGATTCTCCAGGCTTCAGCACCCTGGAGAGCGTACTGTGGCTAGGCTTCTTCAAGGAGATGTAGCTTCTTCAGGGTGCTGTTGCTCCCTAGCGGAGACTGCTCTCCTCTCTTCCTTGCCTCTTCTTACACCCAAACAAAACCAGGTACTTGTCAAAGGAAATGTTCAGGTGCGAACTCCGAAATGGTGCACAAATGCATCGAAGCTAGCTTGTGTACTCCAAAAGCAGATTCGCTGTGTTCTGTGCACCACCTCGTTTGTTTGGAGGAATATCACAGTTTGCAAAACAAGGCTTCAACAATCGGAAGAATGCCAGCGCACGGGTAAAGGACCATGAGAAGTCTCCTGCACATAAGACAGGGGTTCTCTCACTGAAGGACAGGTCAAACATCCTAGCAAGGGTTGACTGGAAGCTCATAGAACAGCTTAACCAAGAAATTGCCTATTGCAGAAACATCCTCAAACGTGTTGTTGCAGTGGTCAAAGTGCTGGCCTCTCGTGGACTGGCTTTTAGAGGCAGAGATGAATGTTTTGGATCTCCTACAAATGGCAACTACATGATGATCCTGGAACTCATTGCAGCATTAGTTTGACCCTTTCTTTGGAGAACATATTTCACGATACAGCAATACAGGGTCTGGGACAACATCCTACCTTTCAACATAGATTTTTAATGAGTTCATAAAACTAATGGCTAAAAAACTAATGTGAATAATTATCAACGAGATAAAGGAGGCAAAGTATTTTCCTGTAAGTGTTGACTCAACACCTGATGTGTCCCATGTGGATCAACTGAGTCTTCTTATTCGCTATGTGAAGGAAGATGGTGCATCGGTTGAACTGTTTTTGACTTTCATTCCAAACCCAGGACAGAAATCAGAAGAACTCCCAAAAGCAGTAACAGAAAAACTCAAGAACTTAAAGCATGACATTTCAAACTGTCAAGGACAATCGTATGATAATGCCAGCAATATGTCCGGTGCCTACAGTCGTCTCCAAGCCAGGGTTAAGCAGCTGAATCCATTAGCTGTATATGTCCCCTGCTCGGCCCAGTCTCTCAATCTTGTGGGGACCTGTGCTGCTGAATGCTGTCATGAAGCAGTTTCCTTTTTTGGAACACTCCAACACCTATAGAACTTTTTTTCTGTATCAACAAATCGGTGGAAGGTTTTGAACTCTTGCCTGAAGACTGAGTCAAAATCTACTGTTGTAACAAGTCTGTCCATCACAAGATGGTCAGCCCAGGATGAAGCATGTCGAAGTCTAAATAAGTCTTGGAATCAAATAATCCAAGCATTGGATACAATTGGGTACGATACCTCAGAAAAACCAGCAACTCAAAGTGAAGCTACTGGACTTCTGAGATATTTGGAATGACTAGAAACTGCAAACATGGCAACATTTTGGGGTTCTCTCTTGGAACGATTCAGTGTCTCCAGCAAATGTCTACAAAGTGTGGATATTGATATCGGAGCAGTTGTTGAGCTGTACGGTGGACTTGTTCAACAAGTAGAAGAAACCTGGAACAACTTCAAGCTTTATGAGGAGGGAGCCAAGGAACTCTTCGGGTTGGATGAATATGAAACAAGCCGCAAAAAGAGAAGGAGACTTCCTCATGACATTTCTCGAGAAGGGCACACGGCGCTGACCCCACAGGACTCTTTTAGGGTGACTACGTTCATCTTTATTTTGGACCAGCTCCACTCTGAGCTGCAGCGAAGAAGTGAGGTGTACTGTTCATTTCATAAAAAGTTTGCTTTCCTTGAGAACCTGGTAGATTGGAACCCAGATGAGATAAAGAAAGGGGCAAATAGCTTGTGCGGCTGTTACCCACATGACCTTGAAGATGCCCTTGTTAGCGAATGCCTGCACCTTAGAGCACATCTCCAGAGTATCCAAGACAATGGGAAGCCAATGCTTCGACTCTGCAATCTCATAGGAGATAAGCAGCTACAGACTGTCTATCCAAATGTAGACATTGCAGTGCGAATGTTCATCTGCACTTTAGCAACAAACTGTAGCTCAAGAGCGTTCCTTCTCATGCCTGAAACGTGTGAAGAATTGCCTGTGGTCAACATCAACACAAGAACAAATGAACGCCCTGTGTTTGCTTTCCATTGAATCAGATTTGCTCAGGTCAGTCCCTTATGATGACATTATTGATGACTTTGCAGCTGAAAAAGCCAGGAGCAAACCACTATAGTTTCATCAGAAGTCCTAGAAGGAATGATCTAAAACCCCTAATGACGAACTATCAGGAGTGGCCAGACCTACGAGCCCACAGGCTGCAAGGAGAATGCTGAGGACTGGAGCCCCATTGCTGGAGCATCAAAATGAGAGTACACTTAGGTACTGGGGCCAAAGGCCCAGGAGGAATGGTCTAGTACCCCTAGTGGGGAATGGCCTGGTTGCACTACTGGTGGCGTAGGCAGTGGCCTGGTGCGTTGGCTTATGCTGTGTCTGTGTTCAGCTCTGTATATCTTGCATATTTTGTACACCTGCTTGTCTGTTATGCACAGTGGGGACGAGGATTTGCTGGGGGGGGGGGGGCAGGGCTTCGCTTGTGAGGGGGGGCAGCAGCCTAAGAAGGGCCTTGGGGTGAAAAATTCCTAAATCCAGCCCTGGCCGCAAAAGCGCCAGTCAGGATCGGGTCTCTCTTTCTCCCTAGCTGCAGGTGACCCAAGGCCTATGTGAGGTCCTAGGGACCTGTGAATATGAGGAGGCAATCCAGGCCCGCTTTCCACAGCTCCTCCTGGGCATGCTGGGGCAGCTGCATTACACTGCCCTCCTGGAGGAGCCTGTAGCCTGTGCTGAAGCCACGAGCAAGGAGGTGTCCGTGACTGTGAGGTGAGCATTACCATTGGGATCCCTGCTCTCCCCAGCCCCGTCTGGCTCTGGAACTACCCCCGTCTCCATGGCACCATGGCTGCTGGAATGGAGTCTCCCTGGGGCCAGACTTCCTCTTCCCGGACTGACGCCTCAAGAGACCATCCCTTCCATCCCTCCCAGCTGGGGGTGGCTTACAATCACTAAAAACATCAAAGCTAAAACAACACATAAAAGGAGGAAAATATCTCATCCCAATCCTCCCCACCAAACCCAATTCCCCCCACCCCATCACACACTTACCCGGCCCCAGAGGAAGCAACACATCACTGGACGCCCTCCGGAGGGTGAATACTCTGCCCCTGAACCCCCGCTAGGCTCCTACCCCCTCTTCCCTGGCCCATTCCCACCCCCTCAAGCCTCTTCTAGTCTCTGGCCCCTCCTCGCCACCCACCCCTCGGAATTTGCGAATATTATCTGAGACTCCTCGGACCGGCCTAGACACTCGGGACCGGTCCTCAAACCCTTGGAAATACTCACAAATTGGGGTTTTTTCAGCTATTCGGAGCAGCCTTAAATGGAACATAAAGAGAAGGATCTTCAGAATGCCAGACTATTTCCTTTCCCAGATTTGAAAGAGAAAATTTTGGTTTGATTTCCCCCTTCCCCAAATATTCTCTCCCAAAGGCCCCTCCTCCACAAATCCCCACAGCTCTAGCGCTGTTGGCTAAAGTCTCGATGCAGATGTACCCAGCCCCTCCTTCCACGGGACCCACTCAGGAACCCTCTCCCGAAAACATGGAGCTTCGGGGAGCTGCACTGGTTGGCAGGCAGGGGTGTTGGGGAGGGGGATTGCTGGGCTCTGATGGGTTCTGAAGAAGTGGATTCTTTTTTTGCAAATGGAGAGGCCCAAGGAGCTCATGCTGACGCTCTTAGAGGGAGTCAAGGCTGAAGCAGAAGGAGACGTCATCCCAAAGCTCTTGGAGCTTCTAAGTAAGGTCAGGCTACAAGTCAGCACAAAGGAGGACACATCCATATTCTGGAGCCTGGCCACCACCCTGCACCGTCTCTTTGGCCATGTAAGTGCATGCATGCTAGGAAGCCCATCGCTTGTACACGGGTACCAGATCGGGGGGGGGGGGGCTGTGTGCACTTCCAAAAGAAAAGGCTTGTTAATGAAGGATCAGCACTAATAAAGAACAAATGTAAAGTCCTGCCCATAGGAAAGAAAGCTGTGTCCAAGGCACATCTGTCATGTGGGGGGGCATCTGCCTTGTCAATAACACTGCAGAAGGGAGCGCGGGGGCTATTGCATACAATCCACTGATGGGATTCTGTTGCATCTGGGAAGATTTACAGAAACAGAGTAAGACAGGCAGGGCTGGCTTATTAATAATAATCATCCTCTTTATTTTTATATAGTGCCCTATGCCGTGGCACTCGGAGCACTTTACATATTACAGTTAAATAAAGGGGAAGGGCGAGGTTTCCCATAGAGGTCCCGTCTGGCCCTACAATCTAGTATGCTAAGACATGGGATGGAATTGCTCTGGGGCTAGCAGTGCTAGAGAGAGGGGGGCTACTGGAAGTCCGGTCTTCATGTGACCAGATGTCCTGCCTTCTGGGGGACGTGCCAGAGGTGATGTAGGCGGATGCCGTTAACAGTTGGGTAAGAGCCTCTGAGGTCACTGAAGCTTAATCATCATGGAGGAAGGAGGGTTTCACATCACTTTACCGAGCAACGCATGCACCAGTGCTGTTCCACAAAACACCAGTCCTAATTTTACCATCCAGCTAGTCAGACCCTTGGACCTTCCAGGTGCCTGGGAAGTGGGCCTGGCTGAAACACAATACCCCCACAGTTGGGACAACGTCGCAACACCCACCGTTTATGAAATCAGCCATGGACCTGCAAAATGGCGTTACACCCTCGCTCCCGGCTATTATTCAAGCATTGCGGAACTACTGGATCAAATAAACAACCAGATACCCAGAGGTACCGACCCACCTCCTGTAGCCCTGCGGTTTGATTCTGTGGGGAGAAAAGTTAGATTGGAGACCACTGATACACACCGGGTCCTGCTCCGTGGGGTTGTAGCCCCTACAATAGGGACGGCGGCTGATTCACACAGGTTCCTAGCCCGTGGGGCTCTAGCCCATATAATAGGGGCAGTGCCAGGTTTAATGAACCAGCAATTTCCCCATGCTGCAGACGTTACAAGAGGGTTCAATTCCCTGTACCTGTACACAGACATTGTAGAGCACCAGTTTGTGGGGGATGTCTCAGTGCCTTTATTGCGTTCTGTTCCTGTGCGGGGGACCAGCAACGAGTTTGTCACCATCACCTACGACAAGCCTCACTACGTACCGCTCAGCAAACACCACATTGACACTATCCCCATTAAAATAAAGACAGATCAGAACGAGCACGTCTCATTTCGTTTGGGAAAGGTGCTTGTGAAACTACACATACGCCCTCGGAGAGCAGTGAGCTTTTAAGATGGTGATTGTAAAAAACACCCAGGGTCTATGCCAACTATTACAAGGCACAGGCCGGTTATGGCCTCCCGGGATTTCAAGGGGCCCCTGTGATTTCAAGGGACCCCACCCTGACCTGCAAGCCGATCCACCAATCGCATGTAAGGACCTTCCGGGGTGGAACCTATGGTTCCACCCCCAACCCATGACCTGGAAGCATTACCCACTTCTACGTCACTTCCGACCCCCGCAAACTACGTCATTTCCGCATCCGCGTACTTCACCTCCGGTACGCCCCCCCAAAGGCAGGACTTCCGGTCACATGACCTGTCAAACTGATAACGATGAGTTTGACAAAAAGTAGCCCCCCTCTCTCTAGTGCTTCAGCCTCAGCTAGAGTCCTGTGCTTGGGTTCAGCTCCGCGCTGTAAGAGAGAGGTGGGGTTCAGAGGAGATCGACAACGGAAGGTCAGCATCTCTCTGCATTGCCTGGGCAGCCTCTGCAGAGAGGAAGATCCTCCAGGCACAACCAACCCCTCTTTCTAGAGCCCTTCTCCACTTTGGGGCCCTGGTGGAGAGTCACGCCAAAGAGTTGCCCGAGCTGGAGCGGCGAGCTGTTTACATCTTCGTCCCCATCCTGCTACGCGTGGAGGAGGAAGAGGAGGTGGCTGAGGTGAGCGAGCACCCACACACGCGCTCTCCAAGGTCTCTCGCTCCCCACTAGGCCTCATTCCAGGCCTGTTCTTCCAGGCTCTCCCCCCGCCCCCTAGCTTGGAGGGGGTCCTGACGGGGATTTCTTCCCCTTCCTGAAGCCTTTTCCCCAGACCCCTCCGGCTTCCAGGCTCTTTCCTCAGCCTGCCAGAAATACTCTCCCTACGGTGGAGGTTCCCTCAGCTCCTCCCCCCTCAAGTTCTCATCCAGCCTGAGCTAAGCCTTCCAGCTCCTGCTGCTCTAGGGCTCAGCTTGCCCGTCCATTATCCAGCAACTTCACTGGCCTCCCCAGCCAGGGTTTAACCCTCCAGGGCCCTGTGGCAGCCTCGTCCTCTTGCCAGCTTCTCCTAGGCCGACCTGCCCAGCACTCACTCTCCAGGGCAGATTCCTTGTCTCCCGTTCAGGTCCTTCCAGAGCAGAACGTTTAAGAGCCGCTCGGGGGATTTAGGGATTCAGCTCCAATGGGGGAGTCTGGGTGCCCTGTCTAAACCCCAGGGGAGACCCTGTCAATCCCAGTTGCTGGGTGCTAACAAATGGCGCAGTAACCTTGTCAATCCCAACCGCTGAGTCCTGGGAAAGCCCCATCACTGCTCTCCACCAACCCCCCTCGTAAACCAACCTCGATCCCTGCAGGGGAGCAACTGGAACAAGCTGTCCCGCCCTCAGAGACTCCTCTGCCGAGCTCCATCCATTAGGCTGGGCTGCTATTGCCCAGTGGGAACGGATAGAGCCCCGTACCCTTTCCCTGGGGGAAGGCATCTCCTCTCTCCGACACCTCCCTCTACAGCATCCAATTCTCCTTGTCTCCTCTTCCCCGGAGGCTGCCGAGAGGGTCTTGGAGCACGTCGCTCCAATCTTGGAATGGAGGATGAATCTGGGGCTGTTGGGTCGGGATTCCTACACCCTGCCAATCGATACTTACTGTCGGTATTGAAATTATTTCAACAAATAACCTTCAAGTATTAGAGGTTGTACAAAATAAATTTCTAAGGAGCCTTTTAGGGCTTCCACAGTGTGTCCCTGCTGCTGTGGTTAGAGCGGAGACAGGGGTATTGGCTATTTCCTGCCTGGGAAGAAAACTTGGTCTAAGATATTGGCTCAAGAATTGTAATCACCCAGAGACCTCCTTGACTTCTTTATGTTTACAAGAAAAATTGCAGTGTCTAGAAGGTTGTGAGTATCCCTGGTTATCTCAGATACTATTGTACCTGAGGAATATGGGCACGTACTTTTGCTGTTTTGAGGGGAAGAGTTATCCCCCAACGGAGGAATTTGGTAGATTTAAGGTTAATTGACATAGCAAAGCAGGACAATATGGCGGCACTGGCAACATACAAAGTGGCACCTATTCTTCGATGCTTTAAACGCCAGCATAAATTTGAGGACTATTTAGACATGTTAAGTGATTCTTCATCTCGCAGACTTTTTACACAATTACGTTTTCAATTGTTCCCCTCCGCCGTTCTCAGAGGACGACACGATAAAACACTGTATGAATCCCGAATTTGTCCATGTATGCCAGGAGGCGTAGAGGATTTACCACATTTTCTGCTGAATTGCTCCTTCTATGCAGACATTAGACAGATCTGGTTGAACCCAATTTGGGAAAATAAAGAATTTCTGTCCGCCGACTGTAAAATAGAGCTGTTGTTCGCCCCACGTGATTTACAAGTCATGAGAGCGGCTGCATCCTTTGCCTTTTTATCTGGAAAGCTTCGTGAGGATGGAAGGGGTGACACGTAGGCTCCTTGGGATCTTTCCCATAAAGGCATTGATTCTGTAGTTTTCAGTATTTGAGTCAGAAGATGATCTTTGTTTATTATGACTTTATGTATTATGACTTTCTATTTTGCTTTTATTGTATGGTGATTACTGTATTTTATATGGATTGTGGTACATTGGCTATGGCGGAAGCTAATGCCTGAATATATTAAATTGATTGATTGATACAGGCTGCCAGTGGTCTTTCACAAGGCCTCTAAATATCTGGTGAGTGGCTCACGTCCAGCCCCCTAGTGCCTGTCTGAGCGGCCTAGTGGCAGAAGAGCAAAGAGAGGGTGTCGTGGTGTAGAAAGGCAGGTCCGGTGTGCGGGGTGGACAGTGAGGGTGCTATAGCACGTGGGTGCTGGGGGCAGGGATGGGGTTTTGGACGGGGCAGAGAGGAGAATTGCCTGAGGCCTATGTTGTCTAGAGGCCCCACAGGACTCTGGCAGCAGTAATCCCACCAACGTGTGGCTTCTGGTTCTGGGACTTGGAGCCACTATGCCCACTGCTGTTGGGCTACCCCCAGGGTGGCTAGGGACCACCTCTCTACAGAGGCAGCAGCATTAACAATGGTGGCAGCCCCCAGCAGCAGCGGTAGGATCTGGTGGCGGTAGAAACAGCGGGTCCTGGTGGCAGCCGTGCCTGTCTTGGCTCATCAATCAATTCTAAGATTGGCCCTGGCTGGGTGAAGCCATTTCAATTTGCCTTTTCTTCTAGACCAAAACCTGCAGGAAATAGCAGATTAAGCAGTTTCTTTATACCGCTTGGCAATTATATCGGGAGCCAGCAAGTGGATGTGAGGAAGGCTGCCAGCCTGCATGGGTCTGTGAGGGCGCTGGTGAAGAAATAGGTTGAGGAGCTGAATCGGCGTTTCGACACCTTGAAAGCGAGTCAGCCACATTTTCTAGCTGCACTACTCGACCCACACGGGTCAAGAGGACCATGACCACGCATGTTGAATCCTTCAACAGCAACAGGGTCAAGCTCTTTGATGAGGTGCTGAAGATTGTGATGACAACACCTCTCATAACTGTTGAAACAGAACAAAGCTTCTCAGCTCTAAAAAGAATTAAAACCTTTCTGAGAAGTACTATGACAGATGACCGTCTGAAAGTTTTAGCAATGCTGTCTATTGAGCAAGCCATGGTCAGGGACATTCCAGACTTCAATAAAAAACAATAGATCTGTTTGCACAATGCAAGGAACGCTGAGCAAATTTCCAGTACAGGCGCTGAACAGACCTAAAGACGATCTATTCTGGAAAAAGCCCCACACAATGAGAAGACCTGTGTTACATCCATCCAGCTCCAGCCTGCATGGTCTTGGTCCTTATATGGAGACCCATGCCAACATGGACGCTGCACCCAAGTAAACAGGTGATCATCTGGACTCGCCATTGCATGAAGATTAGAAGGAGGGGAGACCCGCACAGTAAGAAGACCTGTTTTACATCCATCAAGCTCCAGCCTGCATGGTCTTTGTCCTTATAGGGAGACCCATGTCAACATGGGTGCTGCACCCAAATAAACAGGTGATGTTCTGGACTCTCCATCGCATGAAGACTAGAAGGAGGGGAGACCACAAAATAAGACAACCTGTTTTGGAGCCCTTCAGTTCCAGCCAAGCCTGCATGGTCTCGGTTACATTACAGGGAGATTGATGCCAACACGGAGACTGGACCGGCAGAGGGAGGCATTTCTGGCAGCTGCAAGTGTGAGGATGAGAGCCAGCAGAAGACATCCCACAGTAAAGATAAGTATGCTTCCTTCTTAAGTTAAAAGTTTAAAAAGTTGAGTTAAAAAGTTAAAAAGTTATGTCTTAAGTTACAGTTAAACTCTAAACAGTTTAAACAGTTAAACACTTGTTAGAGGTTTTTAAAATTGTTTGGTGCTAATGTAGTTTAGAAGTAGTTAGTTATTAAGAGTAGGCGGCTGTTAAATTTTGGACCTGCCCCTGCCCCCAAGAAGAGGTGAAGTGGGCATTCATTGGGAGGGTGGAACCTCTTCTTGGGGGCAGGGGTAGGTCCATGGCCAGGGGACACTGAGCAACAAAGTACATTTTTTTAAAAAAGAGAGTTAAATATTTTTTAGAATTTTTTTAAATTGTTGGTGCTAATGTAGTTTAGAAGTAATTAGTTATTAAGAGTAGGCGGCTATTAAATCTTGAACCCGCCCCTGCCCCCAAGAAGAGGTACAGTGGGCATTCATTGGGAGGGTGGAACCTCTTCTTGGGGGCAGGGGCAGCCAGGGGATGCCCTAAAGTCTTAGGGCACCCCCAACAACTCATGTGGGTTCCAGAACCCCAGCCATAGGGGCCTCTACACCAACTTCCACCGCCACCACCACCACTGTGCTTTCAGATGCAGTGTTTGACTCTAGGAGTTGCTGGGCTTCTATAGGTCCAATGAAGCCTGAAGTCACAGTGTCTGGAGGCCTCCAGAAGACCAGCTGTGGGACCAGAACACTCAATGGTCTCAACAGCGATTTCCCCCCACCCCGGTGTCTCGAGACACAGTGGGACCTTGCACTCCAGTGGGTTTCTTTAGGCCACCAAGTGCAGTTTTTTAAAAAAGAGACTGTATTGTTGTTTCAGGGGGTGCTTTGGTGGATGCTTCTTGTCAGATTGGCTTGTGGGGAGTGGATGGGGGGGGGCCTCATGCCTTCTAGGGCTTCCTGGGGCCGGCTTGGGCCTGCTGGGGCTTCCTGGCGCCAGCTGGGCTGGGGGGGTTGGGAGCCAGGCATCCTGGGTTCTCTGGGAGGGGAGGCTAGTGGGTTAGAGAGCAGGGGGGCTGGGAGCCAGGCATCCTGGGTGCTCTGGGAGGGGAGTGGGGGCTAGTGGGTTAGAGCAAAAGTCAAGTATCTTGACTTTTGCAGCTTGCAACGAGGCCATGTTATAGCTTCTGCCTAATCATGGTATCATTTCCACACAGGCCCCCCAGCAACTTTCCTGCTGTGGCTCAAGGCCAGCCTCAGAGCTCGAGACACCAGCAGTAGCAGGTAAGCAAAGCAGCAAGAACAGGTAAGAGAGAGCAGCACAGTCCTGGGGAGGATGTGACTGCCAACTTTGTTGTTGGTGTTTCCTTCATATTTCTGTACAGAACTGTATTGTATTGTACAGTGTATTGCATTTACGGTAATTTTTCAGTTCTGTAAATTGCTGTAATCTTTCAGTTCTGTCTTAGTATATTTTTATTCCCTGACTCTCCATGCTAGACAAGCCTTCCAGCAGGAGTAGAGGAGAGGTCTGCCCTGCCAACAGGAGTAGAGGAGGGGTCTGCCCCTGTAAGTGTTGTAAATCAGTTACAGCAACCTTTTTCTATGGAGAGCAAACGAGAACTCAAAGGTGGGGCTGAAAAACTATGCGAGAAGAAGAAGAAGGAGTTGGCCTCGGAAGCAGCAAAGTGTGCTAAGCTGACTTCCCTATTCAAGATTGGTTCTGGTGGGTCTTCAGTGGAAAAGCATGGATCCAAAGGAAGTGAAGACACGGTAACGGCAAGCTGCAGTGTAGCGGTGCCTTCTGCTACGCAGCAGGGAACAGAGGAAGATAGTTCTGCCAGGGAGCCTTCAACATCACAGGAGGCATCCAAAGGAACTCGCCCTTTTCCAGTGGAAAGAAAAAGAAAACTCAAAGGTGGGGGTGAAAAAATCCACTGTCCGCAGGCTGAAGAGCACCTAACTCCGTATTCGCGCCCAGAATTGGGCAGGTCCCCCTCTTCGGCCAGAGCCAGGGTGTTGTCAAGAGGGAGAAGGTTGTTGTTTAAGGGTGCTGACACTGGAAGGCACATCCACGCCAGTAACCCAGTTCATAAGGACTGTTTTTGGTAGCTGGCATACTGGATCCAAATTGCCTGGGCAATTACCCACCGGCCTTCAGCAAATATCGAATAACAGGGACCCTCCAGTAACGTAAGTGGGAATCCAACACCCAGATGAGACAGGGCTAGGAAGACCAAACATCTCCAGTGAAATAATCCAGGAAAACATCGCCAGCCAAGGGCACTCCAGGAACGACTAAATTCCCAGGCTGCCTTAACGGGGGAATCCAACTCCAACATCCAGATGGGACAGGGCAGGGAAACCCCAAAATCTCCAGGGAAGCAAGACTGTCTTGCTTCACTGGAAAAAAGACTGGGCCCTCCAGGAACTTCTAGATTCCCAGGCTGCCTTAAGGAGGAATCCAAAATCCTGATTTGACAGAACCATACTATTGATATGCTATCTTGAACTAAGGGACCCACCATTGTTGGGAGAAGCCCTGGTACTGGTGGATGAAGGACTGGCTGTAGGGGTGTGTGAGGAGGCCAGTTTATAAATTTAGAAATCGTAGTCTTATGAGGAGGGCCTCTTTCATGTCAGGAGGCTCAGCTGTCACAAGGGAGTTGTGTGAGAAGGCACCTGTGCGTTAGAAGAAAGGGTGCATTCCTTCAAGGTTGTTCCTTAGTTGTGTGTTCCATTGCAGCATTACTACAGGTGCAAGGAACGACACCTTAATATACAATAATGTAGATATTGGAAGTCTGGTATCAATTCTCCCCTTAGTCTTCACTTTGCTATGCTAAACACAGGGCCTGTGGAATACTAGTGCAGCTAGTGTAGGAATGAAGAAGCCTTACTGTAGGAAGCATAGCAAGGGACAGAGTGATTTTCGGTTGGGGGCCACTGAGCACTAAAACGGAGTGATTTGGGGAGCCAGAGCACTGAAAGGAGGGCCAGTACCCCCACCAGTGACAGTCTCCCCCCTGCCAGGGCCCCATAACCTCCCACTCACCCCTGCCAGGCTGCTGAGGCTCTGAGTCTGGGGACTCAGCTCTGATAGTCTCCAAATCTGGTGCACTCTGCCCGCCCCAAGCCACGCCCCCTTGGCCCGTTTCTGGCGCCTTCGCCGCCACCACAGGGCCACTAAGACAATATTTTCCCAGGCCACTTTTCCCAATCTGCCCCTGCCAAGATGGCATGTTCTCCCTAAAACCCAGCCCGGACCCCTTCAGGCATCTGATGGGTCATGCTGGACCCTAACCACTGCCAGTGAAAAACCACTGGTGCCTCTAATTACCCCTGTTGCAGATGTGGGACCTCCTAGGGGGGTCCCCCATGGTGCTAGGGGGGCAGTGCCCCAAATGTCCTGGGTGGTGGAAACCGCCCCTGGAAACTATCATGACAGGATTTACTTATTTACGCATCTTTCTATTCACATCACCTTTGTCCAAATATCTGCAGACAGTTGGAATGGATCTGCTGAAAGCACATCAGCTGGTGCTGGGTACTCTGGAACAGCTGGAAAAAATACAGCGGGACATTGAAGGGGTAAAAGGAGAGTTGCTGATTTTATTGACTGGGCAACAGAAGAACTTGTGGAGCAAATCCCTCCCCCCGAAATACTGTCATCCAGGAATCCTTTCCAGAGAAAAGAATATGAAGAGAAAACGGATGCCTGGAGAAACTGCATCTGAAGAACCAATTGCCAATGCGTTTAAGGACTTCGAAGTGGGTGTGCACAACCGGATATTAGATACAACTATAGAAAGTCTGAAAAAAAGATTTGCGAAAAATGGGGCATTGTATAGGGACCTGGCCTGCTTGTCTCCTGTACAGTTTGGAGAGATGAAGACCTCTCTGCCTCATACTGATGCACTTCTAAAGCTGAGTGAAGCTCTTGTGAAGTTTGACAAGGAAATAACCAAGGAGAAGTTGCAGTTGGAGCTTATGAATTTGGCAGCTCACTGGGACAGGCTGAAAACATCGCTACCGGAGGAATACACCTTGAGGAAAGAAGAGGAGA
>QEPC01009666.1:1534243-1545429 GCA_003113815.1 Sphenodon punctatus
CTCTGTCCTGAGCCCTCTTCTCTTTCCCCTTTACACTTTCTCTCTGGGTAAACAAATTGAAACCCATGGCTTCCAGTGTTGATGGCACACAACTCTCTCCACTCCCACGCTCTCCACCTCAGTCAAGTCTCATCTTTCACGCCTCCCTCTCCTTGATGCCTCAGATCCAAGCTGTTGCTAAATCCTGTCACTTCGCTCTATATAATATTGCTAAAATCTGGCCCTGCCTTACTGTTTCTACTGCAAAAACCCTAGTCCTTGCTCTACTCATCTCTTGCCTTGACTACTGCAATTTCCTCCTCATTGGTCTCCCCTGCTCTGATCTCACCCCCCTGATCTCCACTCAACGCTCTGCTGCCAAAGTCATCCACCTCACCCATCGCTTTGACCACATTCAGCCCCTCCTCTCTACCCTACACCGGCTCCCTTTACGTGAACGCATTCAGCACAAGCTCCTGGTCTTCACCTTCAGGGCTCTTCATGGCCTTGCTCCCCCATATCTCTCAGCTCTTTTATCCCGCCATACTCCTGCCCGGGAGCTTCGCTCCTCCTCTGCCCCCACCTTCACCTGCTCACAACCCCCTTGCGCCTCTAAATGCCTTCACCCCGTCTCTCTTGCTGCCCCTCATGCCTGGAACTCCCTCTCTGGATACATTCACTCTGCTCCCTCTCTCCCAGTGTTCAAATTCCTCTTGAAACCCCACCTCTTCCGTCCGGCCTTCCCTGGCTTGTCATGAGTGAAATTGCGTCCTCTTCCCCCCTCACTCAGAAGCTATTTCCTGTAACAGGGAATGTTTAGATGTTAGATGGGGTATTATTGCTGCTTTTATGTATTACTGTTTTCAATTGGTTTTAGATGTTCCATGTGTTTTATTGTTGTATGCTGCCCCGAGGTGGGGGGGGCATAAAAATTGAATAAAATTAATAAAATAACACACTGTTTTCACATGGATGCCCCCTCCATGTGCAGGAGGGGGGATGCCCGTGCGAATCCCGCAGTGGGTGCGGGTGGGATTGGTGGTGGGGGGATGCTCCCACACTCCACCCACCTTCACCTATCGTCCACGCATGGAGTAACGGTCACCAACGCCGGATCCTCCATGCATGGGGGGGGGGGGGCGTGTGGGAATGCACCCTCATGTACCTCCCCACCCCATGCACCCACACCCATTAGGCCCTTTTCTAAGTAAAGCACGTGCACCTTCAACTCCTCAGCCTCATGAATGTATCCTTGTCTCCCCCTCCCTTGTCTCTTAGATTGTAAGCTCTTTGGGGCAGGGACCTGTCTGTAACTAGGTACACTGCTGGCGCTTTATAAATAATAAAAATAACAAAAATAAAACCAGACACAAAATACCTCCCTAACCCTGTAAGGGACACAAGGCGAGGGGCATCCCGGTTCTGGGCAGACTTGGGGCTTTCGGAGGTAGGGTCAGGTTCAGGGCTAGGACCAAGGATTTGGGCACCAAGAGAGGAAGCAAGAGGATCAGGGAGCAAGGCTGGCACAAGGAAGCTGGTCTACAGGGGAGAGTTGCTCGAGCCAGCTTCCCGGTGCTACCAGCAAGCCTTATATGCCGGCTGGCAGCCAACCAGGAAGCTGGGAGGCATGACGCACCAAGGACAGAGGAAGGGGTGTGGCCAGGGACTGTCTCTTATACACATCTAGATGTGTATAAGAGACAGGGCCAGGGACGGGTAGGCAGAGGCCTCCTGAGGGGAGAGGTTGGGCCTGAGGCGAGGTGAAACGGGTGCTGCAAGGCCTGGCCCCTCCTCCAAGAACTCTGGGGACAAGGGTTCGGGACACAGATTCAGACACACACACACACCCGACCTCTGGGCACCAACATTGTCCCCTTCCCCAAAGAATCCCCATTTGGGACTAACAACAGGGCAAGGGACAAACACAGGGCACAGACTAGGAGCACGGGACAGGGAAGGGGACACCATGCGTAGGATACACAGGGGGGGGCAAGGCTGGAGGAGATAGCTGTGATGGCCAGGCAGATGACAAGCAGATGATGGAGAAAAGGTGGCCTCCCAGTGGGCTGAGTAACAGGCAGAGGCACAGGGTGCATGTGGCAGCAGGAGCACTAGAGACAATGTCGGAATCAGAGTTTGGGCCTCGATGGTTCATGGCAGCTGGACAAGGGTCGGAGGACTCTGCGCTGCTGGCTGAGCTGGCAGGCACGCTGGCCTGAAGGCCTTAGCTCCCCAGGCACTCAGCTGTGTACCCAGTAAGGCTAGAGATTCAGCCAGGTCCCGGCTGATAGCCTCCACCCTTTCAAAATAGGTTGATTGGGGCTAGTGGTACTATGGGGAGCTAGCGGAGACCGCGTGGCCAGTGACTCCTGGAGAGGAGGGGCCGGCGTCGGTGCTGGAGCAGGTATTGTTCAAAAGGGAGATGCCCACAGGGCAGGAATTGGGTGAACTCCGGGTCACCCAACACTACTGACGGCTCCCAAACAAAGCCTTCAAACCCCTTCTCACACAGGAGCAGCAGCTGCAAGAGACAAAAGCAGGGGAGGGGATGGCAGCAAACTATACATTTTAAAACACAAGCTGGGTTTTCAAAGCTCTTCATCATCAATCCTCAGGGGATGTAAAGTCACTAGCTGTGACAATACAACTCTGCTAATTTACACCAGCTTGGGAAGGGGAGGGCGGGCGGGGGGGAGAGATCTGGCCTATTTCTAAATTATTATATTTTTTTGGTATATTTTTTTAAATTATTTTTGGGTTTTGTAACATCCACTACACTTAACAAGTTACATAATATCAATGGACCATTTCGGGAAAATCCCGTTACCGCGTCGGCCCCAATTTTAAACCTTTCTAAGTGTAGTTCCAGTATTTTATATTTTAGTGGAACATAGTTACTTTAGTTGCATCAAGATTCGAGTACTGTTGAATTAAATCCCATATGTTGCTCCATACTGCATAGAAGCCTTCCAAGTCGTGATATCTCTCTGCTTGTATGCACTCCGTTGTCATGTACCACAAATGCTGGATCCATTTTTTAAAAGATGTTTTTTTCACAGATTTCCAATTACAGACTATCGTATAAATCGCCGTCGGTCTTAACTGTTGACATGCCATTTTCCTTTCCTTGATTATTTGTATATTAGGGGAAATGCCCAATGGAGCAAAGCTGGGCTGAAACAGAACTTCACTTTGGGCCACTGCACTCATGTGAGGCCGTATTTCTTGCCCAAACTCCTTTCTATGCGGACATTTCCACCAACAGTGTAGCCAAGGCCCGGATTCTTTACATTCTTTAAATTCTTTACATCCTTGCCAGCAGTTTTGCGGATAATCTTTATTCATTATATTCAGTCTTTGTGGGGTAAAGTACATTCTGTAGGTTGTTTTTATTTGCAGCTTCCTTACCGCAAGGGATCTAGATGCACTCGGCATGACCTCCCACATTAAACTCATCTCCTTTTTTTGTATTTTCATTTGCAGGTTCTCCTCCCAAGCAGCAACGTAACCAGCATCAGGTAAGTTGACTAATTTGTGAAACACCTTATATATCCGCGAGAGTATAGGCCGTTGTGAGGAGTCTCCATATAAAACTTTTTCCAAGTCATTTATTTTCTTTGTGTAATGAGGTTTATCATGTTTATTGTTAGATTTGCTCTTTATTTTTGCGTATACCAAAAATCCTATGTCGCCTCCAATTTTTTGTTTAATGTGTCCATTGTTAAAATTTCTTCTCCCACAAACAGCTGGGAGGCGAATTTTAACTCTATTCTTTCCCATAATTTTTAAATTGTTTCCGGTATTCCCACCGATTTTATCCACCGTCCAAATATGGGTATGAACGGAATTTTTCCTCTTATCATTTCCACCTTTCTTATACTGCTTTCCCATATTTGAAGTGCCACTTGTACAAATGGATGTTCCTTTCCCCCAAAACATTTTAGTTTTTGATCGTCTGTAAGCTGATATTTAAAGTTTTTGGTCTTCAAGAAGTATTTTTCAAACTCAATCCAATCTGGGAGGTTATTGTTGTGGTACCAGACTTTAATGCCCCTCAGGGCAGAAGCCCAGTGGTATAACTTAATATCAGGCATGCTCATACCTCCTTTCTCTTCTAAGGTGTACAGAATAGATCTCCTAATTTGGGTTTTTTTCCATTCCAAACAATTCTAGATATAACTTTATTTATTGTTCCAAAATATTCCTTAGGTACGTTTATTGGGAGGGCAAAGGAAGTATATAGTAACTCTGGTAATATTACCATCTTTATTAAATTTGTTCTACCAGTCCAAGATATTGGGAGCTTTTTCCAAATTTCCTCCTTACTTTTTATTTCTTCTAACAAAGGTATAAAATTTAATATAAATATTAACCTAAATATGGTTACTGAAAGGGGTTGACCTTTGTAATTCTATTTTTGATCATTTTTCCTGGTTAAAAATTACCATTTGAGATTTTTCCACATTTATTTTGTAACCAGAAACTTCACTAAATTGTTGTATAATTTCTAATAAGTTGGGAACAGAGTGTGGTAAATCTGATAAGAATAGCATCATATCATCTGCATACATCGCTAATTTAAATTCTTTCCCGCAACTCTTTATGCCTTGAATTTGCTGCATACTCCTTATAGCAATAGCCAAAGGCTCGATTGCAATATTAAATAGTAGCAGAGACATAGGGCAGTCTTGTCTTGTACCTCGCGTTAATTTAATATCTGTTGATGTGTTTCCATCCAGAATAATTTTTGCAATTGGGCATTTATATATCAATTTTATCCAATCTCGGATCTGACCCACTATACTCATTCTTTTCATAGATTCAAACAGAAATTGATGTTCCAACAAATCAAAAGCCTTCTCCGCATCGAGGGATATCACCGCCGCAGGAAAGTTATTCGTTTTTATATGATGTATAATGTCAACTACTTTTCACACATTATCTATTCAAAGCCGCCCCAGAATAAATCCTGTTTGGTTTTCTGCGATTATATGGTTGTCATCAATCTATTAGCTAAAATTTTCATGACTATTTTGGCATCTGTATTAATCAGGGATATCGGATGATATCCACTCAATATCTCGGTGTTCTTTTTGGGTTTGGGGCAGAGCACTATATGTGCTTCATAAAAAGAATTTGGCATTTCCTGATGTGTCAAGAAAGTTATACATTCGTGTTAACATTGGAATCAATTGAATTTAAGAAGTTATTTATATTGTACTTTGTGGGTTCTCCCATTTTATATATTTTTTTATAAAATTGAAGGAAGCCGCGCTCCATCTCCTTTCCTTTTAATATTTCTGAGGTGGGAGTTTCTCAGATATAGGATATATTTGCTTTCTGCCTCTTCTTTTGTAGTAACCAAGCTAATGCTTTATCTGCTTTATTCGCCTTCTCATAGTAATATGCTTTTGTATATCTCAATTTAGTTATAATGGATTCTGTTTCCAGTAAATTTATTTGGCTTTTCAATGTAGCAATTTTTTCTGCATTTATTTTTGGTTGTTTAGCCAATTGTCTGATTTGTAAATATAATTCACTATTTGTTTATTTTTCTCCTTTCTCAGATGAGCCCCCAGGAAGATGAAATGACCCGGAAGGACCACCTTAGCAGCTTCCCATAATATCACTGGGGATGTTCCTGGCAGATCATTATTCTGTATATATTCTTTTATTTCCTTTTGTATTTGCTCATCAATCCATTTATTATTTAAATTTAAAAAAATTTAAACTCCATTTTTGGTTTCTCTTCATTTTAGTTGTTTCCACTTTTATTTCCATGACCATAGCATTGTGATCAGAGAAGGGAATCATTTGTATAGAAGCTTTCTCACCTGCCGATATCAAGGCAGAGTTGACCAATATATGATCTAGTTTAGTTGAAACTTTATGAGGATTGGAATAAAATGTAAATTCCTGTTTATTTGGATGAAAAATTCTCCAAATTTCTTTCCACACCTGTTTCTCTACTATCTGAACTATTTTTTCTTGCTGTTTATTTAATTTTGTTTTTCTATACAATTCTAGAGAGGAGAGAGGACTATTAAAATCCCCACATATTATTGCCTTAGCTTCTATTTTTTGCGCCACCTTTGGAATAACATCCACAAAATAAAGCTGCAGTGTTATTGTTAGGGGCATATATTGTTACAATAGTATATTTTTCCTTTTTGATTTGTCCCATAATAATCGACAAACATCCTTTTGTATCCTTATCTATAGTATTAATTTGGAAATTCAGTGTTTGATGTATTCCCACCAATACTCCTGCTTTCTTTTTTTCTCCATTTGAGTGGTAAACTTTATAGTTCTTATTAACAAATCTGTAATTGTCTTGCTTTAACAGGTGAGTTTCCTGGATTGCAAATATATGTGGGTGAATCAAATTTCTATGCTGCCAGACCCTTTTACGTTTTGTTGGGTTATTAAATCCACATACATTAAAATATATTATTTTCAAGCTATCCATCTCCGTTCCTTGGTTTTCTTTTTAGTATTTGTTCCTCATTTTCTTCTTTAGTTTTTTTTACTATTATTCCTTTGTTTATTTCTATTCCTTTTCAGCTTTTCTAACCAGACCTGTACCAGTATTATTCCTTAATTGGTCTTTCTTTTCTTGTAAGCCCAGATGGAGCAAGCCCATGCTTTTTTATCTTAATGCATTTTTCCCTATTACATGACACTTTGTTGCTTGTTTAACTCCTATTCTTACCTTTATTACCATATCAAAACTCCCCCCCCCAAACACTCACCCTCTTGCTCACCTTTCTCAATAGAGGCAAGCCCATAACCCCCCTAATCAAACCCAAACTTAACAGATTTAACCAAAAAACACAATAACTTAACCAATATATATATATCTATATATGGGGGGGAGGCCCTTTAGTAGGAGTGCCGTGCATATTGGGCTCCCTGCTACCCGCCAAACCCTTATTTGGTGTATTTTGTTTCAATTGTACTTAGCCCTAAACAGAGATATTAGCCACAGAAATTGTCATTTCTATTCTCTGAGTTCTTTAAATTACAGCATTCCATTTTAATTTCTCGAACTGTTGTTTAGATTTTTCTCCACATACTGCGGCAATTCAGTCTCTTCTGTAAAATATCTTATTTTTCCTTTACCCTTAAATGAGAATTTTGCTGGATAGAGTTACTTGTGCTTTTATTCCCATTTGATTGAATTTGTCTAGCTGTTTTTTCCAGGCTTTTCTTTTCTGTGCTGTGTCATACGCTAAATCTGGAAATATAGATATTTTACTTTCTTGAAAGTGCAGCTCTTTGGTGGTTCTAGCAGCCCTCAAAACCACCTCTGTCTTGGAACCGCAAAATCATGCAATTATTGCTCTGGGTGGGGCTTGATCTTTAGGTCTAGGCCTAAGGGACCTGTGTACTCTTTCCAGCTCAACCGCATGAAGATCTTCCTTCTCAGGGAAGATTGTTGTGATCACATTCAGTAAGAGCTCTCGGTCACCACTAGTTTCCATCCCTTCCGGTATCCCCAGAAATCGTAAATTATTTCTTCTGGACCGATTTTCAAGATCCTCTACCTTTTCTTTCAGGGCATTTATATTGTCCTCCACTCGAGTTAGTCTTTGATCTTGTACATTATCACGATCTTCCTGATCACTAACTCTCTGCTCAATCAACTCAATTATTTTATTAATGCCATCCATTTGACTTTTAAACTCTGCCAGACTAGTCTTTATAGCAGAGATCCCTTCTTTATTTATAGTGAGGTCCTCTTTTATAGATTTAAACAAGTCCAGAACCTGAACTAGCGAGTTGGGATCCCCCGCTCCTTCGCCGCGCATTCCGTCCACCATTTTGTGCTGGCCAGCCTCAGCTTTCCTTGTGCTTCTTCATGGAAGACAGTATTTATCAATTGTGGAGTCCGGTTCCCTTTTTTTTTTGTCTTGACTCGTTCCTCTGTGGTTTTTCTTTCTTTAAATATCTTCTTTTTTTGTTTTGGGCACAGTTTTTCTGAACTTCAGGGCTGGGTTCGCGGGAGCTCAGCCGCGCACAACCTGTTGCTTGCGCAGGCACAATCGACACCCCCCTACCCCCTATTTCTAAATTCTAACCCTCTCTTCTGAGATGCAGCTACCTCTGGGGAGTGACAGACAGAACGGTGCTAGGACAATATCGAAGCAGAAGGAATGGCTATTTCAGCTCCGTCCCCTAGTGAGCAGTGGGGTTAGTTCCAGTTTGTGGGGACCCCCTATTCTAACGGCTCAGTCATACCCCCCAACCCCTCTTCCAGATTAGTTTTCCCTCAAGCCTCCCTCTGCTTGTTCTCCCAGTCCCTCCTCCTGTCTCCGACCCCAATATCTGCCATGCGCCATCTGCAGCTCCTCCCCTTTCCACAGCCACCATTTTGAACGAGAGAGCAAGGGATGACAGAAACGGGACCAGGGAAGATTCAGATTGGTCCGGGGAGGGCGGGGGAAAGAGACATACATTCCCGCTCAAGTCACACCTATGGGACTGCCCAGGGGCAGCAGGCAACCGATTGGTGAGTGCGCCAAGCTGAACCCACTCTGCAGAGATTAAAGGGCATCAGGCATTTGAAGGTGTTAAAAAAGACACCCCGACCCCAAGCCAGCAGTGGTTGGTCCCACAACAGATGGGAGCCAGCTAACGCCAATGGGGCGAGCTCATTTATAACCCACCGGAGACTGCCTTTCCTCTGCTGCCCCCAGTGGAAGCCAGGCATACTGCAGCAGCTCCCTAGGGGCAGCAGGCGGTACTGCACTCTGCAGTCAGCCAGGCTGTGAGAAACACCCCCCAAAATCTGTAGAAGAGGAGTTACCTCAAAGAAGCGCAGGGGGTAGAAGGGGAAGCAGGACGCCATCTGCCTCCCCGAGCCCTGGGTTTCATCGGAGAAGGATTCCCACGTCAGGGTCCTGTCCCTAAAGCAGGCGCGCAGCATCAAGGGGATGTGGGCCAGGTCTTCCTTCAAGCTGAGGCGGAGTCTGGACAGAGCAAGCAGGGGGGTTAGCAGCAGGATTGCTACTTGGCCAATGATGTTCTCCCGTAAAGAGGAGCAGGAAAACCCCATTCTTCCCCAGTTTCAGCAACTGAGCGCCCCCCACCCACAATGTGACATATAGACAATAGATGAATCTCCCCTTTTTTCTTTATTTAATCATCTTTCCCTATTTAGGGAATTCCCCCCCCACCCCAACCACACTGGTGAGCAGGGAGCCTGCCTGGGTAATCAGCCTGGGACCCTAGTGGAGAACATTAGCCCTGCACTCTGCGTCCAAACCACGGCCCCAGTTCTCGGGACATGAACTTACTGGCTCCCACTTATACAAGGGTCTACTTTAATGGGAGCTGATCCCTGCGTCTGAAAATCCCCTTCTCGAATCTCCCACCCTCCCAGACCTCCCCTTGTTTCCTGCTGGATCATGTCAATCCCCAACTCCATGCACTACGAGGTGGGGTAGGAGTTGGACCCCTGGATGCCCCATTCCTACAGAGCATGTAGAGGAGCATCAATGGAATTGTGAATCCCCCAATCATTGCACTCCTGCTCCGAGGGGCCGTTACCCTCATAGGAGGAGGCAGCCCCAAGGCTGCTATAGATCACAGACATTTCCACTCTCAGAGGAAGCAGGAGAGGTCTGTGCTCTTGGTACCACAGCCTGTAAACTCCAGACCTGCAGCTATGGGGCCGGGTGGCACGCTCTGGCCTGGGCACGGTAGAAGATTAGACTAGTCCAGGGTAGAAAGCATCTAACTAGTAGTGAAACAAAATGGAGACTGAGACAATGAGAGAGAAGGGAAGAAGGAGCGGTTACACAAAGGAATTCAACTCCAAAACCCCATCTCCCTTCCATGAACACATAAACTTAGCATCCCCATCTGGTGGCTCTATAGTCAATCACTGTTATTAATACAGCAGGCATTAACTGATGGATGTTGCATACACCAACATTATCTACTTTGTGGATGACATGAGGACTGGAATACTCAGTGTTCCAACTATAAGGGAAACTGATCTACATTTTGTTCAAACCAGCAAAGGGCAATAAAAATCAGCTCCAGTTTTACACTTTATTTGTTGGAAATATAAAGATGGTTAAGCAAAGCTTTCCACATCCTTCCACCTGGATATATATGTACAATACTATACTATTCCCAAAATATTTTTATCTTGAATTTACCTCTCCTTTGCTTCTCCTCTGCATGGGATATATTCACCAGAGTAGATGTCTGTGTTGGGTCTGTCTACTTCCCAATGTGCTTTCTTTCTAGGTCCTGTTCCCAATTGGAATACACCATACACCCGAGTACTGGGTTCCATTGCAATTCATGTAAATCGGCAAACTTCCTGCATCAGATGACCAGCTCTAATTGTCACACATTCTTTCAATATGGAACAAACTCCATTGCCTGTCTGCAACAGTGCCGGCCTGAGCATGTGCCACCGGCACCAAGGCACATGGCCCCAAGGCTAGGGGGGTCTCACGTCACCGCCACGGGTTGGAGTCCTGGGTGGCATTCTGCTGTTTGCAATTTTGCACAACTGCCAAGCCACGGCAGGGGCAGCAACTTTTGATTTAAAGCAACGCGCACTTCCGGGTTGGTGTGACTGCACCTAGTGTGCACAATTCAGCGTTAGTGCGGTTTGAAAAACGGCTCAAAGCAGCTTCAAACTGCTCCCCCAGTTCGCAAAAAGCTGAATTGTGCGCACTAAGTGCATTCACACTGACCCGGAAGTGCGCGTTGCTTTAAATGGAAAGTTGCCACGTGCTGCTGCCGCCACTGCTCAGCGGCTATGCGAATTAAGCAAACAGAAGAATAAGCCCCCAGGGAGATGGAGTTGGGTCCGGGCCACCACCGGACCACCTCGCCGAAAAGCACAATGAAGATAGGGACTGGGGTGGGGGAGGTGGCCCCAGGTTGGTGGCCGTGGTGTCCAAGCCGCCCGTGGGATCCGTAAGGTCTGGGAGGGTCTGCCCGCCACGCCCCAGTAGCAAGCAGACTCCCCCCGCCTGCACCCAGATCCCCCTGCTTCCCTCTCCCCTCCCCATAGCCTGCACCCAGATCCCCCTGCTTCCCTCTCCTCCCCACCCACAGCCTGCACCCAGATCCCCCTGCTTCCCTCTCCCCTCCATCACAGTGTGCACACAAGTGCACAAGTGATGCTTGTGATAAAATTGAGGTTTTGAAATCCTGAGATTTAACTGTTAGTCTTGTGA
>QEPC01009666.1:1564379-1612017 GCA_003113815.1 Sphenodon punctatus
GGGGGGGAGATGCCTTTTGCCGCCATTAAAAGCATGATCTATGCCAGAATGATGCAGGAAGAACTGGCAGGGATGCAGCAGTGGAAAGTATCACCATGGTTAGGTCAAGTGAAAGGAAGTTTCAGTTTTGAAGGTTAACTAGATAAACTGACTAACCGAACCCTGAGGAGAAACGATACATTTTTAAGATTCCAGCAAATCCAAACTGCGGTTGTAGAGGGAAGCTATGCTGGCATTAAATATGAATCCTGACTCTGCACCCTGCAGTCTTAGAGAAGTTGAATCTGGCGAACGTTCTGCATTAAGATGCCCTTATTACCAAATGTTGAGGGATATTTGGTTATCCCCATTACTCAATAAAATGAAGGGAAAGCTTACAAGCGATTACTTGATTTGGCAGCAAAAGATGATTTAATTGCAGTGGCCTCATTTATTGGCCTCGCAGGCAAACCAAGACTGATGGTGAGAGCAAAGATAAAAGACCTACGGTAGCTGATGAGTCTGAAGTGTTATCGGTTTGTTAACTAAAGAATTCAAACTAGGACAGGCAGGATGGCGGCTGGACATTGAGATTTATTGCCTAACGCCCTTATTATCTAGGGGTTGGTGGGGAGGGATGACGGTGGTACGTGAGTATCTGATTTTAGTTGCAATATTGGTTAATGAAAGTATGTATTTTTATACGGTATTTTGACTGAATATTGTATTTTAACCTTATTTTATACTATTTTATAATATGTCTTGGCAAATTTAGGCCATGGCGAAAGCCCATGCTGCAATAAAAAATCTAAATCTAATAGCGGGTAGGCTTGGATTTGCACAAGTGGTCCAGGCAGGCCTGCTCCTTGATCGGCAGAATAAACTTATTTAAAATGAAAGTGCTGCCAGAAAACCTTGCCCACAATCGTGGCCCTGCCAATCAACTTACCGCTGACTTCTTTTGCTCAGGTGGACGAGCAGTTATGCAAGTTTATTTGGCATATTACAATTCCCAGAGTAAGTCTTGCTACCTTAAAGAGTACTGTTACAAGTGGTGGTTTTGCACTCCCTGATCTTAAAATATACTATGAGCTGGCTTCCCTTTTAGCAACTACGGGTATTTTCAGACGTGACGAGATCACAGTGAACCACGGTCAGTACCCACATGGGGTCAATTTCAACCACGCTTCCGGGGCTCCCTGCCGGACAGTCCCCGAAAGCATGGTCAAAGAGATTCCCGGTAATGTCTGACCGGCAAGCATGGCCCAGAATCCCCAGCGGGATTCCGGGCCGTGGTCAAATCAGGCGGGCGCTTTGGCTGTGGTGGCGGCCCATCTCCCCAGAGGGCGGGCGGTGGGGGGGCGGGGCCATGTGGCCGCGTGTTGCGACGCGTGGCCCTTCCCCGCCGGGATGACCCGGCACGTCTGTTCAGGGCTTTTAGTGGCCACGGGGGGGTGTGTGGTTCTGTTCACCCCCACCGGGGATCCACCGTGGTGAATCGGGACGGCGTAACGTCTGAAAATACCCTAAGACGTGGTATAACAGCTCCAGTGAGACCCAATGGGTCGCCTGGGAAAAACACCAATTGAAGGTGGAAAACTTGAAAGCTGGTATTGTCTGCAATGTCCCTGTGCACAAGCAAATCTGGATTAATCATCCCTTTGCTGGCCAGGCCCTGCGTGCCTGGCAGCAACATTTAGACAGTGGTTGGGTGTCTTTTTAATCAGATGCTAATTAAGTTAATGAACAATTCTATAACGTTTTCTTCTGCTGTGTTGTTAGTAAAGCAAGCTTTGCCGTGATCATTTTAATGAAATTTTAATTCGGGGTGGAGAACCTTGGGTGTAAGAGTCAAATGTGGCCTGCAGCTAGCTTTTATTTTGCTCCTTTCCAGTTCCTGGCCATGGCCCTTGTATCCAGTTTCTACCCCCAAGCTCTGAAAGACTGAGTTCATGGTGATGAAGCAGAGATGAGGGCAGGCATCTGTACCCTCTCTTCCTGAGCACCCTAACCCAACAAGGGTCGGTGTGGCCCTCGGAGCGAAACGATTCCCCTCTCCTGTCCCATGTTAATAAGGAGAGTTTGGTCAGTCATTTTTACATGGCAAATGCTGTGGTGGAAATAGAAAGTTATGAAAAAGTCAGCAAACCAATGTAGCTTATGTTGCATTGCCCTACACCTTTTTTAAAATTTAGATTTCTCACCTGCCCTTCTCCAAAGGCTCGTGGCAGGTAACAGCATAATATATTTTTTAAAATTTCTATAGCATGCACCTCCCTTGCCAAATTGGCACTTGTGGAATACTTTACAACATAATAATAGAACCATATAAAAACAATTTAAAAGGGGAAGATAAAGAGGGAGGAGAAAACATGGAGTGGATCCTAAAAGAACAAAGCAGTCTTAAGGTACTTTTTAAAGGTGAAGGGAGAGGAACGGAGAGGGAACGTCTGAAGGGAGTGAGTTCCCCAGTGAGGGATCTGCCGCAGCAAAGGCCTGGTCGTCCACCGATTGAAGGCATAATCCCCAAGCAGCGGGTGGCTTCCAAGCGCAGATAACCATCCATGTGAGGCTCCAGGAGCAGGTCTCGAATACAGCCAGAGCTTGTGTTGTTCAGGGTCCTAAATGCCAGCAGCACAATCCTAAATTTAGGAGTTTTCGTGGATAGCCAAGTTCTGTACCTGACTGCCGCCCATCAACCTGCAGGGGCCTGAGGGAGGCAAGGGCATCCTCGTAGCAGCTGCTCCTCCCCACCTCAGTCTTCCGTAGACTGAGCATGAGGTAGCTCCAACACCTACAACCCCCCAAAAAATCTAAACTGTTTAAAACTATAAAACTCAGATTAAAAAGCACTCCACTCCCTATCCCCATCTGCTAAATACCTGCCCAAACAAATAGGCCTTGGGTTGCTGCAGAAAAATCTTTTGACTACTGTCAAGTGTCCATTTAGATGGTTGAAAGGTTGTTGCAATAGTTAGTTTCCCACGATTCTGGAACAGCATGTTGCACGTTCATAGAATTGTAGAGTTGGAGGGGACCCCAAAGTGCCTCTAGTTACTCTTCAGCATCTCCGAAAAGATGCTTGTTGCACAACATTGTGGAGTTGTCAGCCCAGATTCCATTTGTCATCCCCCAGGACATCTTTGTGTGAGAGAAGGTCTCTCGCAGCCTGTTCGATGGACTTGTCAAAGAAATTGTAGCCCAGTTAGTGAGCTCACAGAAATTCATGGAATTGTGGAAATTTACAAAAAGTCACAAATTCCATGCTATCTTAGTTCTACCATTAAAAACTGCAAAGCTAGCTCCTGTTACACCTTGGATCACTAAAATGGAACAAAGCTGGTTAATTTAATTTTGATTTTGAAACCAGCTAATTTGATTTATGCTAGCTCATGATTGATTTTTTTTTTTAAATTATTTTTTAAAAATTGTATCCCTCCCTATTCTGATGGCTTGGGGATGGGTAGCAGCATAGAAAAACACATAAGAATAAAAATATATCAAACCTATTCATATCCCTCCTTTTTAAAAAAAAAACCCACCCCAAAACAACCAAATTCTACCCCTCAATCCCTATCCTTGCCTGCTAAATGCCTGTTCAACTAAAAAGGTCTTGCATTGCCTCTGGAAACTGCTCGTGCTTTGGCAGACCTCAGGGGAAGGGAGTTCCACGGTGGTGGGACAGTCGCCAACAACATCTCTCTACTCACCCTTGTCCTATGACCTCGGTGGGCAGATGATACTTGTGAGAGGGCGTTCCTTGCTGACTTGAGAGATTATGATGGGACATAGGAGTGGCGCTGTCTTTCAGATATTTAAAGATTAGGTCCCTCTAATCATCCCTTGCCCAGTGGCCTTGTTAGTCTGCCAATCATTTCTTGTTTCCAAACCCTAAAGAAACATTGGGTGTTAATAAATGTGACGCTCCCCGCCTGTCTGTTAGTGGGCCTCCAGATGTGAACCTGCTACAGCCCCCAACTGGGTAGGCAGCTACCCAGGAATTGCGGGCCTGGAAGGAACCAGGACCATAGTCCAGGCCCAAGGGCTGCTAGGCGGGCCATACTGCCTGAGCGTGTGTGTTCATGTCATCATCTTGGGCTCGTTATTGGCCGCCATGACTGCTCGTCATGGGTGGGTACAGCGCAGGGCCGGCTGACCTCATGTCTCTTCCAGTCCCCCTCCCCGATAGGCAGGAACATTTATTCAGTTCCCTGACCTGACCCAGCTAGAGGTGCCCCCCCCCCCAGCTGTGTAGCCGGCATGATGACTGCATGTTTATTAACAACCAGAGCTCGGTTCCTCTCGTAACAACAAGGCTGGGTTGCAGGACAGCATATGCAAACCCATTGCCAAGTCCCGCTTGTGCAATGTTCATTTTAGGTTTGCTACCCTCTGTCTCAAACAGTAGCTGAGCCCACATCCACAGTAGCCCTTCCCTATGAATCATCCAGGCCGTGAGAGTAACAGGTAACTGGCAGGACAATGCAAAGAGGTTCTTGGGAGGGAAAAGGCTTCCCACTCCTGATATAACGCCACTTCGTTTGGGATCTGTATGATTAGCCATTGAATCACATGTCTCTTCCTTGCTTCTGTTTTCAAGGTGCCCTTGACGATTTTGACAAGCCCAAGCCAGCCTCACTGCCACCTCCTGCTGCTGGAGCCGGAGATGCGTGCAGCTCCGAAAAGTCGCCCAACGATACGGCCAGAGTATGAGCTCCTGGACCATGTGTCTGAGAGCAGGGGGTGGGGAGGGTTTGGGGATAAGCTATCCTTGTTTCAGAGACCCGGTGGAGTTCGTTAACTTTGAGATATGTCCTATCTGCCCTGGCATTTTCCCAGCTGTGTTGGCTACTTGGGGATTTATCCTTGTGTGTGAGAACTCGTGTGTCTGTCTGTCTGTCCCTAGTGCAAATGGAAAGAGGTTGGGTAGCCTGGGACATGCAGTGACTGATGCTGGGCACCAGGGCGTAGGTCCCTGAGGCCGGCAGGAACCTACTCTCTTTCTCACGTGTGCATGTGACAGGAGTCCTCTGCAGAAGAGCTAGTAAGGTTTATTTGGGGCCAGCAGACCGACCCCTGGCCAAGCGTTTAATCTGTTCAGGAGAGCAGGAATCCGTACAAGGGGGATGCATAGTTCCAGCTCTGCTTGTCCAATGACCAGGGTGTAAATATGATTTTCCAACCCCTCATTCTCAAGATATCATGGGGAACGGAAGATTTGGCCTTCAGGACCTAATTGCAGAGAACTTCATGGCAAAGCTGTGTGTTTTTTGCTGACTCGGGGCAGATACAAACAAGATGGGGAAAGTGAGATGGTCTTTTTTCACTGACCAAGCATTCTCTTCTAGCTCGCTGATTGTTCCCTAGTGCTCTCAGTGCATGCCCACCGGCCTCTTGTTGACATGTTCCCAAGGGCTGTTTAATCTTTGGTGGCCTGGGGACTCGTTGGGTCCTTGATTGTCTAGGCAGGAGTTAATCATGTCCCTAGTCAGTACTCTACAACTGCCTTTTCTGTCTCAGCATTTCTTTGGCCAAGATCTTCTTTCTGTCTGGTCCCAGAGTTGAGCTTCAGAGGCCACGTTAGTGCCCTGTTCAGGCCCCATGCAGCCTGGCTCTTCCATCCAGGCAGCCAGTGTGACTGGACAGCGCTGCTCTAAGGGTAGGTGCATGTGGATCAGCTGCACTGGGAGCCAGGGGAGTCCCATGTGGAATGCGTGTCTAGAGCAATGAGTGATTATTACCTGCGAAAGACTTGCTAAAGCGCCTCAGTGGGGCCCATTCCAATTTAGTCCTGCCTTTGCTATACCCCCCCACCCCCCACAAAAGCATTGTGACCTCACAATGCTCTGTTAGGGGAAGGGCTACAGTGGAGAAGAAGCAAAGCTAAACCTTTCCCTGCCCCTTCTGATATGTCCCCGATGGAGCCACTTTTTTACAAACCAGGCAGTCAGCGTGTGGGGATAGATTTTAAGTTTTTTTAAAAAAATATATTCATACGTATATTTTAATTATTGTTTCATATTTTGTTTGTCATTGCCTGCACTTGGGGTGGTGGTATAAATTTTAAATAAATAAACCCAACAAGTCAAGATCTTCGTCCAAATTGGTTCTTGGGTGGTCCTAAACTTTGCTCCCTGCTGTGTTTCCACCAAGGAAAAGTCCTGCATTTGCATCTTGACATTAGTGTATGTTTGTTCAAATCACAAATTTGAGCATTTTCTGGAGGCATGGGCGTAATTACAATGGCGGACATGAGTCATGCCTCCCCCCTCCAGATTTCCTGGGTCATGGGAGCAGGGCTTATGTGGGTCATAAGAACATAAGTTGTGCCGTACTGGGTCAGACCAACGGTCCATCAAGCCCAGCATCCTGTCTCCGACAGTGGCCAATCTCTCTCTTGGAAGAAGTACCCAACAGGTCACAATGGGCAATCCATTTCCTGTTGTTCCAGCCCCCAAAAGTAAGAGGTTATGTTCCCAGAACCAACTTGGCTAATAGCCATTAATGGACCTATCCTCCAAGAACTTATCCAATCCCATTTTAGAACTAGCTACTTTACTGTCCGTGATCACGTCCTCTGTCTGCAAATTCCATACGTTAACTGTGCGCTGAGTGGAAAAAAATTACTTCCTCTTATTTATTTTAAATCTGCTGCCAGTTAATTTCATGGAGTGTCCCCTTCTTCTAGTACTCCTGGAGAGGGTAAATAGCCTCTCCCTGTTTACATGTTCCACACCATCATTTTATAAACTTCTATCCTATCCCCTCGGTCATCTCTTCTCCAAGCTGAAGAGCTCCAACCTGTCAAGCCTCTCTTCATTACGTGAGCCATTCCATACCCATGGTAGTTTTTGTTGCCCTTCTCTGTACCTTTTCAAGTTCTTCTTTGTCCTTTTTGAGATGGAGTGACCAGAACTGCACACAATACTCGAGGTGTGGTCAGATTTATACAGAGGCGTTACGATGTTTTCAGTTTTATTCTCTATCCCTTTCCGAACAATTCCTAACGTTCTGTTTGCTTTTTTGACGGCTGCCGTGCACTGAGCAGAGGATTTCAATGTATTGTACACAATAATAAGAACATTTTCCTGAGTGGTAACTTCCTAATTTAGAACCCAGCACTGTATACGTATAGTTTGGGTTACTTTTCCACATTAAATTGCATCTGCCACTTAGATGTGCAGTCACCCAGTCTTGCAAGATCATTCTGCAATTCTTCATAATCTGCTAGGGTTTGCCTATCTTGAATAGCTTTGTGTCATCTGCAGATTTGATCACCTCAGTCTTTACTCCCTTCTCCAGATCATTATACATTAAACACTAGTTCCAGTACAGATCCCTGGGGCGCTCCACTATTTACTGTCCGCTGTGAAAACTGACCATTTAGTCCTACTCTTTGCTTTCTATCTTATAACCAGTTGCCGATCCATGGTAGGATACTGCCTCTTATCCCATGACACTGTAACTTCCTTAAGAATCTCTCATGAGGGACCTTATCAAATGCCTTCTGACAGTCCAGATACATGATATCAACTGGCTCACCCTTACCCGCATGCTTATTTACCCCCCTCAAAAAATTTCAATAGATTAGTGAGGCATGACTTCCTTTCCTAAATCCATGTTGACTCTTCCCCCATTAAGCCATGTTTATCAACCTATTCAGTAATTCTGTTCTTAACAACCGTTTCCACCAGTTTGCCCAGCATCAATGTCAGGCTCACCAGTCTGTAGTAATCAAGGTGATCCAGCATCCCTCCACAAACATTAGCCCAAAGTTAAGCCGTGGTCTGGAGGCAATGCAAGGCCTATTTGGCCAGGCATTTAGCAGGTGGGGATAGGGTCAGTTGAGTTGTTTTTAATGGGAATTTTTATAGAGCTGCTACTTTAAGCTTTTTGATCCATATGGGTGTAATATGTTATCCATCCTGAGACTTTGAGGAAAGGCAGGTTAGACATCTAAACAAATAAATGTGCTGGCTTCCATCAGAGTGTGGATTAGGCTTGCACGGTACCATGTCATTATGCTTGTTTCCCTCTAGGACTCCTTGTTTTCCTCCCAGGAAAAGTTCTTCCAGGACTTGTTTGACAGCGAGCTGGCATCGCAGGCAACGGTGGAGTTTGAGAAAGCCATGAAAGAGCTCGCAGAGGAGGAACCCCATCTTGTAGAGCAGTTCCAGAAGCTGTCGGAGGCAGCAGGCAGAGTTGGTGAGGAGAGGCTTTCAGGGCTGTCTAGAGCTTTGGAAAATCCATTGTCTGGTGGGAGAAGGAACACGAGAATTGGGGCTCCTGAGCAGAGTTCTGCGCAGGCTCCAAAACGATGCTCAAACGAAACTGTGTTGAGACCAGCCAAAGCCTGGTCCCGATAAAGCTGAGCTTTTCTGGGCCCAATCTTTAATGGGATGGCACTGCTGACATCATGGCGCTCCGCAAGGACAGGACTGCATCAGGAAGAAGGGTTGGGGGGGGGGGGGGGGGGGGAGGACACCTTAATCCTACCCATTTACTGAGAGAGCCTTCCCCTTGGAATGCCCTGTGACATCACAGCAGTCCTTGTGGGCCTGCCTGAAAAAGGGCAGAGTTAAGGTGTTAAGAGACAGCTTTAGGTTACTATGTTGTGCCAATAGTTTCTGTGCCTGGCAAGTCTGGCTGCCTCTGGTTTAGGTATAGCTGAAGTGCCCCAACTCCTATGAGGGTGTCAGTGCTTATACTAATTTTCATAGTGGCCCCATGGAGGGTAAAGGCTCCCCTGCTTCCCCTGCAGTGGATTTCTTACGCTGTCCCCCCTGAATACCTAGGTTTATTTCATCCGTGTTGCCCTTTGGCCAAATCACCTGGCCATCCTATCCAGCTTGCAGTCCAGCATGCGTATTGCCTTTATGGCTGAGTTTCAGGAAGGTTAAGACACATTGTTCTCCAGCTGGGTCCTGCCTTCTCTGCGAGGGATTTGGACTTTGCACGGGGTGAAGGTTTCCAACAGGATTATGGAATAACCATATGATTGCAACACCTTTCCACAGACCAGAGCCACGATCCACCAACCACTTGTGCCACAGTCACTTCAGTGGGATTGGGACTCAGGCCTTCACTGGACAGGGTAGAAATGGAGGCTGCACCATTGGGGATCCCGTATGCACTGTAATTGTGAACTGATGTAGGAAGAGTTAGTGCTGTCTTGAGCCCTGGCAGTTCCAGAGCCATAAAAAATGTATTACATGTATTTTTCATTTTCTCAACCCCTGAGAGGACGACAAATTTCACCTGACTTTTGAAGGGGGAAAGAGTTTAACATCCAGTTCAAAAATTGGACATTTTATTAGCAACCCGTAACACCAAAGTGATCAGAGCAGTTGGCTACCTATGCCTTTTTTAATGTTATGCAAGAGAAAGGGGATGTTGGGGAAACCTGGATTAGCTTGGTCTCGGTTCCGAGAGATGTGGGTGTGTATTCTGAGTACTTTCTGTTTAACTCGTGGTGTGTGTTTACCAGGTCATTACAATAAATAGATAAATGAGGTATAAGTGGCGAATTTCTAAATTGAGTTTTAAAATGTCTTGATCTTATGACTAGATAAACTAAGCTGTCCTCCTGAGCTTGGATTCTCTGAGTGTCATGACAGGGGGTGGTATATAATAATAATATAATATAATATTACAGAGAAGATCAGGCTTCTTGGTTCCATTCTTGCTCTCTGAAAATCCCTTTCTTCTCTTGGAGGGGAAAAGTCAGGTGCCTTTATTTGCTGCATTTTCCTCATTGGCAGCAATGGAGAAAATGCACTGAACACGGGTCCCTGGTTCTATACTTTGGTCTGTCTAACGTAGCGGTAGCCAAGAGGTAGATTGCAGTCTGCTGGTAGATCACAAGCTGGTCTCTAGTAGATCATGGAGCCCAGCCTCTTGGAGATTGCTGCTGAGGAGGAGAGCAGGACTGGTGCCCCACAGAATGTCTTGGGAAGGAGACAAGCTAGGAGAACTCCTCCTGTGGGGTGGGGAAAGCTCTCAAAAAAGAAGCACTTCTCTCCACTTCTGAGACCAGTTGCCCTAGAGCTGGGAGCCAGCAAGAGAGGTCCCAACTTGGAGTGCCGGAGCTAGGGTGGCCAGATATGCAAATTTTAGAGGACACTTATGAGAAATACAGGTTGCAGGGCTGCATTTGAGCCAATTTGGCCCTGTAACCTGTATTTCTCAAGTGTCCTCTTAAAATTTGCTTTCTGGCCACCCTAGCCAGAGTCCGTGAAAGGGGCCCTGGTAGATCAGCAGAGACCGACATCTGGATCATGTGCACCATAAGTCTGTGTATCCCTGGTCTAACGATACCACCAATTGCCTCTCCCTGGTTTCCACAGGAAGTGACACAGCATCGCAGCAAGAGTTTACTTCCTGTTTGAAAGAGACACTCAGTGGCCTGGCTAAGAATGCGGATGATTTACAGGTAAAACCACTGGCTTTGGATCACTTGATGTAGAGAAATCTTGTGAAGAATTGACATTTTGAGAGAGGCTGCCCTTTTAATGGGAAACCCTTGATTCTGAATTTTTTATTTTCCATATTCAAACTGCTGTAGTTCTAAGTTTCCATTCAGTATACAGTTACCCTGTGAAAGGTATTGCTGGGACCCTGCCTTGCTCTGTGCTTCTCCTGGTGCGGAATGGGGGAGTGAAGCTGTGTTCGTGCAGGGCTCTATTTTCAGCATGCTTTATCGAGTGTAGAATGTCGGGTTGCAGAACCGCTTGGGTCAGTCTGGGTCACATACCTTGATCCTTCATGTCATTTCGAGTTGGAGCCCCCCTTATTCAATACCAGAAACCATTTTGACCCAAAAGCTAGGAATTCAGTTACCAATTAAGTTTTTGATCTGTGGAATGATGCTGCTTAAACTTAAATTCGCCTCCCCCTCAAAAATAAATATATATATATATAATCTTGCGGGTTCTTTCCCTCTGCAGAACTCCAACATGTCTGAGGAAGAGTTGGCCAAAGCCATCGAGGGGCTGGGTCTGGAGGAAGGGAATGGAGAAGGCAACATCTTGCCCATCATGCAGAGTATCATGCAGAATCTCCTGTCGAAGGATGTGCTCTACCCCTCCCTCAAGGAGATCACAGAAAAAGTAAGACCGGCAGTCACTTCTGCGGAGCGGTGTGGTCTCCCTGCTCTGGCAGGTCACATCCACTCCACGCCCTTCCTTTGCCTCACTAGTATCCGGATTGGCTGCACAGCCACCATGACTCCTTGCCCGAAGAGCAGTATGAAAAGTACCAGGAGCAGCACAGCATCATGGGTAAAATCTGTGAGCAGTTTGAGGCGGAGCAGGCTACGGACAGCGAAGCGGAGCAAAAGGCTCGTTTTGAAATGATTTTGGATCTCATGCAGCAGGTGAGCGCAATCGACGTCTGCACAGAAGTCCCAGGCAACGTGCCTTGGCGTTCATGGGAGTTTGAGGGTCCTGTGCTCCCAACCAAGCTTTGGTCTCTGCTGCAAGGCAGGGTTGGGAAACCTCAGGCCTAGGGGCCATATGCGTCCCCTTTCCACTTCCTGGATCCAGTTCCTACTTCCAAGCCCGGAAAGACTGAGCTCCCGGGAGGGGAACGGAGAGGAGGGCCTGCACACAAGGACAGGGGACAGATCTACAGTAGAGAGCCATGATCTGGACCCGCCTCTGCCTGAGCATGTTCCCGCCCCCAGCTTCTGCACGGCTCTCAAAGATTGTACTAATTTTCAAAGTGGCCCCCGTGCGGGAAACGTTCCCTACCCCTGAGTTATGCTAATAGCGCGGTTTCTCTTCCAGCTTCAAGACTTGGGGCACCCTCCCAAGGAGCTGGCTGGAGAGTCGGTGAGTGTCTGTATCTTGGACCCCCCCCCTCCCCTTAGATGTTCTATTTACTTTGTTTAGAGCCGTTATGGGATGCTTAAGCTTATCAGAAGGATCCAATTCCAGGAGGAGGATCCCAGATAAAGACTCCACACCCACCTTTATTGATCACAGCCAGTCTGGCCTGATCCTGATCTCTTGTAAAACCGTACCCAACCCCAATGTAGTTCCGTGATGTTTCCATCCTCAAGAGGGGATTATGTTGGAAAATGGGGGCGTGACACCCCTAGGGATCTGTCCGGACCAGGGAGTAAGTAGCAGGGAGTAGATCGCTCCAGTCTTACCCATTTTGTGTACTCCTCTAAAGCAACCAAAGGTGGTCACTGTTCGAGCCGGGATGCTGGGCTGGATGGACCATTGGTGGGACCTAGTAATGGCACCGTTGTTTGCTTACCCTTTCCTAGATGGTAAGCTCCCCAGGACCGGTCTGTAACGATTGGTGTCAGGTACATTATTGGCACTATATACTTAATGTTCTCTCTAACAAGCCTAGCTTGTATCACGGAGACTTGGCTGGATGATGCAGCTGGGCCTATATTGGCCCAGCTGGTGCTAGCCAGGTACGTGGTGCAGGTTGGGGGGCGGGGGTGGGCAGAGGGGCAGTGATTTGGAGGGAACATCTGGCTTGTCAAAGGTATGGAGTGCCTAACTTGTCCAATATGGAATGTGTCCACCTTGCATTTGAGGCCGAGGATAGATTGGGGATTCTGCTAGTGACCACCCCGCTGCACAGGGGACTCCATGACCAAGCTGACCGTTGGTCTCGGAGGTAGTGTTGAGGATGCCAAGACGTACTGTTCTTGGTGACTTCAACATCCATGCAGAGGCTGACCTTTTAGGGCCAGAGTGGGATTTCATGGCCTCCATGACAACCATGAGCCTATCCCAGATAATATCTGGCCCGACACATGAGGAAGGCTGAATGGTTTTCCCTGGCCTGGATCATTGGGCTCGGATTATTGGGGGGGTGTTGTAAAGACACTGTTGTCATGGTCGGATCATTACCTTCTGGGGGCCCGGGGCCCTGCACTTGTTTGCCCTTGTCGGGGTGGTAGATCAATTAGGTTGGTCTGCCCCCCAGAGACTTATGGAGCCAGTTGGATTCTAGAACTCTCTAGTGGATATACCCACCGATTTTGATGGCTGCTCTGTGGACGGCCTGGTCGAGTTGTGGAATACCACCTTGACCAACACCATTGACAGTCTGCTTCCTGTCACAGGTCTTCATCTGCCACAGGTCCCCTGTAAACCAAGAAGTGGGAGGTGAGGCAGTTGGCGCACAGGTAGCGTTCGACTTGTGCTGAAACTGACCGATTGTGCCATCGGTCGCTATTGAACTATGGGTAGGGTGGTGGCGAGGACTGCTCTCCTCTCTGCTACCATAGCATTTGTAAAGTCCCGTCCAGTGGCACTATTCTGGGCAGTGGAACAGCCTGCTGAGTCCGGGCTGTCACCATGCTGTGGCTTCTGCCCACTGTGAGGAATTTAATATCGACTTTGTGGTCTCCCAAATTTTGTATGGGGCCAAAGTATGGGGATTTGCTGCAGATGTCGATTTAAACATTCCCCCAAAATAAATTTTTGCAGGGTCTGCATGGGCTCCTCCCTCTATGCCAGCAGCCTTTTAAAGGCTGGAAACAGGACTGGATCATCTAACAATTAAAGCCACGGCAAGAGTCTTGGGATATTGGTTCACCATTAAGATTTGCTAAAATGTGCCCCCTAGAGGACATTAACTATTCTAGAGGTAACCAATCACCCTAGCTAAGGATTGTAATATGTAGATTAAATCTATTAGGGTTGGGCTATTACATTAGCGATAACTGCAGTATTTTTTCATCAGCAGAGAAGACTTTAGCACTGCAAAGACTTTCTGATGTTTCTAGTCAGGATGATTTTGCTGCAACCCGTTTTAGGACAGTTGCACCTCTTTACAATCTATGGAAATTTGATTTAAGAAGAGAGAAATATCTTTCAATAGATTTAAACCACAAATTAGTAATGGCATTGAGCAGACTCTGTATGGAGCAAATGCCCTCTGCTATCCTGGAAGGAAGGGGGAACCATGCCCCTAGGGATTTAAGACTCTGCCCATGTGGAGCTGGTGTACCAGAGGACATCCTACACTATATGTTTGATCGTCCCCAATACCAACAGATTCAGGAGATTGAACAACTAAAGTCCACGTATTTAACAAAACGGGAAAAGCTCATTTGGCTATTCTCCCAAAAGGAGAGCAAAATTATAAGAAGCCTGGCACTTTTTGCCCTAAAAGCGGAAGCTATTAGAAGGAACAGTTTCTCTGAACAGACCACTTAAATTTTAATCTAAATTTCAGGGCTTAGTTGTCATATTCTGGTACTCAGGAGGCAGTTTCTTGGGTAGGTGAAATTTTATTTGATTATTTAATAGTAGACAATGGGTCCTGGTTCTGTAGCATTTTGGATTCTGTTCTGTTGACTATACTTGTATAATATTTTGCTCTTTGAATTGGTAGAGTTGTTGAGTTTGAATTGGCACTGGACATTAACTTTTATGTCGAAGGCCACTTTCAGACTTGGTCCCCCACCGTTCATATGCTGGGCGTGGGGGGGAAATGCACAGCCAGGATATGCGCAGGGATCGGCCGTTCTGAAACACGCACACACCCCGCGTGGCTTTGCCGGCAGAGACGCACAGGGATGCAGAGCTCGGGGGGGAGGGGGGGTGCTTTCAAACCGGCTGATTCCCCCATGCATATCCTGGCTGCGCATTTCCCCCCTGCAGCCAGAATATGTGCCGGGCGGGGAAGCATGTCTGAAAGTGGCTTGAGTCATGGCAGACGCTAGTACTCAGTAAAGTATCTTGAATCTAATACCTACTTTGCAGACAAAATTGCTTATATTCACCCTGACTTGGGGGTTGCTAGTTTGTGTTTTGGGAGGGAGGAGGGGCAGAGTCTGAGTTTGGGGCTGTACTGGCTCAGTCTTGCCCTGTTTGTTTGGTTCTGTTTCAGCTGGTGTTGCCCACTGAGGCAGAGGCTGTCCTTGGGCAATCGGTTATAAATTCGATCCTTGCCCGTCCTGGTTGGTGAAAACCGTGAGAGACTGGGCCCTTTGCTGGCTGGGATTGTCAGTGCCTCGCTTTTTGGTACTGGGTGCCCTCAAGATGGAGGTGGTTTGGCCCCTGCTTAAAAAACCATCCCTTTACAGTGACTCCCATCCCTGGACAGCCATGGCTCTTTCTCTAACCTTCCCTTTTTAGGGAAGCTATTGAACTGGTGGTTGCCAGGCAGCTACAAGGACCTCTAGATGCAATCCGATTCCTGGACCCATGTCCGTCTGGCTTTCATCCTGGGTTTAGTACTGAGACTGTGCTTGACGCTCTCCCCTGAGAGATTGACAGGGGATATTGGACCCTGTGGATCCTTCTAGATCTTTTAGCGGCCTTTGATACAGTTGACAATGAGCTATTGTTGACATGGCTGCGGGATGGCTCCAGAGTGGCTCCATTCGTTCCTGTCGGGGAGGTTTCAGCAGGCGGTGATGGTTGTCCATCCCCCTGCCCCCTCTCTTTGTGGGGTCCTGCAGGGTTCCAATCCTGTCTGCTCTCCTGTACAACATTGATCAAAGGCCCCTCGGCGAGATTGTGCCTAGATTTGGGGTGCGTGGTCTTCAGTATGCAGATGACACCCAGATCTACGTATCTCTTTTTCATCCAACTCGGGCCCTGCAATCCGTGCTTGCTCAGTGCCCGGATGCTATTGGGGACTGGATGCGGGTGAGCCGTGGGAGGCTGGACCCAGACAAGACTGAGGTGCTGATGGTTGTCCGGCCCTGTGGCCTGGGGGAGGGGGGATTGGGACTCCCATTATTGCTGGGATCCGGTTTCCCCTCGTTACTCAGGTGTGTAGCCGTGGGATGCTCCTGGATCCTCGGTTGTGCCTGGAAGGTCAGTTTGCGGCCGGCCTGGAGTACCTTTCACCAACTCCATCTGGCGAGAAGGCTGCGTCCCTTTCTTTCCAATATGGATTTGGCCGCTGTCGTCCATGTCTTTGTTACCGTGAGGCTGGACCATGCGGTACGCTCTCCGTGGAGCTGCCCTTGAAGACTGGGGGGCTGTAGCTTGTGCAGAATGTGGTGACCCGCCTCTTGATGGGGGTGGGTTGCTGGGAGCACGTTACGCTGGTGCTTTAAGAGTCTGCGCAGGCTGTCTGTAGTGTTCCAGTCCCAATTCAAGGTGCTGGTATTGACCTAGAAAGCCCTACATGGCTCAGGCTCTGCATATCTGGAGGACCGCCTCTCTCTCAAGATCCCCCCCGAGGGCACCCTCTTGCAGGCTTCCATCTTTGGCTGAGTTTCATGACTCGGGGTCGCAGAGAGGTGGTCTCGATGGCTGCCCCACAGCTGTGGAAATCCTCTTCCTTGCAGGTTGGCCTAAGCCCCAAGGCCTATTTATTCAGCCAGGGATTGAACGGGCAGGGTTAGATTGGGGGTTGAGTTTTTTAATTATGTGTTTTATATTTCTATATGTAGCGTGAGCCACCTTAAGCCTTAGGGGGTAGGGTGGGGTATACATCTAAATACATTTTAGGGCTCCTGGCAGCCACCAATAATTTTCCTGGTCCCAGAATTGGGAGCCGGGGCAAACAGGGAAGGAGGCAGTAACCAGGATGATTCTGGATGGGGAGACTCGGGAGTCTGGTGTCCCCTCCCTCCAAGTGGTGACCCTTGTTCCGCCCCTGATGGGTGACTAGGAAAAGGTGCCCTTTCCCAGATTCTGCATGTGGGGGGCGGCAGTGTTAATCTGGCAGGCCCGGAGCCCAAACAATCTGTTTGCTAGAGCCAGAGGCAAAATGACATTTAGAAATAGCTCGGTCTTTCCAAACATACGTGACTCAGACCCTGGCTCTTCCCCCTTAACTGGGCATTTAATTGCAGAGCAGCTGATGCTGGGTGGAAAAACTCTTTCCATGAGCAGCTCAGCAGAGGCATTCTACCTGATAAAAATGAGGGGTGGGTGGGTGTTAATTTTGCATAAGACTGCTCGTAATCCCTATGCTAACCTCCAGGGGGCGGCAGTCTCCTGTGCTTGGAACACACTACACTGGCAAAGGTCCCTCTGGCCATGTAATCGTAACCCCTTAACTGCTGGTTTACCTCTCGTGCCAGCCTCCTGAAAGCTACCATTTTCCATGGGAAAACCAGGCATCTGAGTTCAAACGCTACGAAATTGCGAGGTCCTTGCAGAAAGCAAATGTGATTAGAGGAGGATAGAAGCCTGTTATCGGACAGGACCCAACTAGTCCCGTAGGAGGAGCTGCTTTTTGGCCAGGCATCCCATTGGCAGGAGGCTCAAAGTTGTGTTGAAATAAGCGATCTCCCTGCAGCACAACGCCTCCTGCAGTCAGGGCTGAATCTGAGCAGCAGGCACTCTAGGCAGGCGTGTGTCCGGGGAGCCCAAGGCTGGGAAAGAGGTGGCTTTAAAGGGTTTTAGGACTGAGGGTCGTCATCCCCATCCTGCTCTTAGATTTATATCCTGTCCAATCCATGCGGCTCTGGGTGGCTTACAACTAGGGGCGAAACGAGAGTGAATTTCCATTGCGAGAACATGCAAGATCCTTGCAACCCCAGCAAGATCTCGTGTGTTCTCGCAAGGGTTCTCGAGAACTTTGCAAGAGACTCGAGAAACCTCCAAAAATGCTCTCCGCCAGCAGGGGCCGCCACACGTGCAGAATGACTGCAGCCGCATGAGAATCTTGCAAGAGCCAGTTGAGCATTGGCCAATTCTCGATCCGTTCTTGCAAATCTTGGCGCGAACCCAGTTCTCGCTGAGATTTTTTTTGAGAATTGTGAGGGCAAGTTTCAGCCCTACTTAGAACATATGAATTAAATACAAATAAAACAGAAAATCCTATCCCAACCCCCCTCTTCCATCCCACGCTCTCATGCCTCTCTCACACGAGTCCCCACCCCGAACCGGCTCACCAGATGGAGACTCCATACACAAGCCTGTAGCCCCTTCCACAGATGGATCGTGGATGTCGCCAGATCCCATGCGTCCTAGCCGCCCCCACCCCAAACGATACACGTTAATACATAAACTAAAATTTGACAAAAGCCTTCCCTGCTCCCAGGCAGGGCAGCCCGGCTAATAAAAATCTGGGATCTGGACGGTCCTCTGGGGCTGTGCGGCATCCATTCCAGCCGGGGGGGGGGATGAAGTTGTGCCGCAGCTGACGGCTTCCTTGTTGGTCCAGCCCAGTCCTCTTCAGCATTGGCCCTCCAAATGGGGACAGAGTGGGACGAGGGGGGGTGGATGGGTGCTTGCTGACCCTCCCTTTTCATCACTTAACACGCACCAAGTCCCCACCCCGCCCTGTAGCCAGAAACTGACAGGTTAGAGCAGGTGCAGCTGTGGCAGCGCTCCCAGTAGTGGCAGGAGCAGGTCACCAGTGCGACACTCCTGCCCTAACTGGAAAGTGGAGCTGCGCACGGTGTTGCAATGGAAAGTGGTCTGCCGCTCTCTGCAAGAGCCTCCCCAGCTTCTACTCGCAACCCTGTCTCTTGTGAGTGGGACGGGGTGTCCCTTCTCGCTGGTGTTGGATGGAAGGAAAAGGCAGACCAGTTTCTTCACTTCTACCACCTGTCAAGGATGTTGCGTCTGTGGTTAGCCTGCATCCAAGTCCCTTCCAACTCTGATTCTGTGACAATAAAGCACCAGGTACATCGCTGGCGCTATATAAATGCTTATAATAATAATAATTGTATTTCCCGTCTCGCAGCCTTTCTGCACAGCAAGGTGGCAGCATCCTAGTGTGCAGGCAGTGCAGTGTGAGCTTGGCTGCGGTGTGATTGACACCTCAGATGGCTCTGGGGAGGTGTGAGATCTCTCCAGAAGGGGTGTTTGCAGCTGCGTCGGGGAGCAGAGAGGCATGCTCAGCCGGACAGGTGTGCAGGGCTGGTAGCTTGTACTTGGCTGAGGGAAGCAAATGGATTGGGCAGCTGCCAGGAGCAACTGGTGACAGTGTCCCTGGTTTGCAGAGCAGGAGTCCAGGCAGCGAGCTGGACCAAGGTATCGTGTTAAAGGTCACCCCTCTGTTGGGACAGGCGGCAGGGATGGCTGTTGGGTTGCTCACCTTGGCTGGAGTAATGAGTGTAATTTACCAGGAGGTTGTAGAACAGTGGGGGTGGGTGGATGGAGGATTGCTCTGAGACAACAGCAGAACCTACTATTCCTTGCAACAAATGTTAATCCCTTGTTGGACAGTTGGTTAAAGAGATCTGCAAGTGCCCTGGAGCTGGGGTGGGTAAAGTTCCGAATCCCAAGAGCCTTGTGCAGCCGAGAGCCACAAGACACCTGCCCGCACCCCTTGGATGCGCCTCCCAGGCTAGCCTCGTCTGTTTTCCAATTGGTGCCCAAGATTCAGAGGATCCGCTGCAATGGGCAGGGATGTGTGGGGATGGGGGTGGGGGTGGAAGTGAGTGAAGCCACAGGAGCATTAAGGCAGCGCAGAGCCTAGCACCAGCCGTGGCTGAGAGCTGCCCGGGAGCCACACGTTGCTGCCGAGCCATGGCTTGCTCTGTAGGATTCTCTAGAACGGGTGGAGGATTTCCAGCCTGCAGGCCACTTCCGGCCCACAGGGCTTTTCGCCATGGCCGGCAGATTTCGAAGCCCTTCCCCATTGTGTGCGGCCCATCGCCCGGCTCACTGCGCCCCAAGCGGGGCTTTGGAGGCCACGCACAATAATGCCAAACTCGCCTGTGTCCTGTCCTGCCTCGGCTTGCAAAGGCAGCAGCAGAGACCAGGCCTCCTGGGAGCAGCCAGGCTGCATCCTTGCCCCAGCCCAAGTGGCTTCCCTCCCAGCTGCACTCCCCTCGGGAGCCGCCGTGCTCCCTTTGCGGTGTCCCCCACCTCCGTGTCCGAACTGCGGGACTCAACCGCAGGTACGTGCAGTGCGTGGATGTTTCAATATTCTGTGTGTTTATGTGACTATTTTGATAGTTGTCATTGCTTTAAATTGTGTTAGTTTTTAATTGATTTAAATTAATGTTAATTGATACAGATTTTTAAAATTGATTTTGATGTGCGGCTCCTAGCACGTTTGGGGACCAACAATGTGGCCCCTGGCCTCCAAAATGGTTCCCCACTTCTGCTCTAGAGCAGGGCTCAGCGCCGCCAGGCTCTCCTAAATCCCAGGCCCGATGTAACAGGGACTGTAATGTCATGGCACTCAGCAGGGGCGAGGCCACCCCCTTCCTAATATACCACCCCTCAAGGGGCATCGTAATGTCCTGGCACTCCATGGGGACAGGGCCTTCGCCTGAGTCTGGGGGACTTGGGCTGGCAGGGCCTCTCAACCAAACCAAGCCTGATGGGACCAAAGTGGGGGTCCCATCAAGATTGGTCCATTATGTGGGGCTTTAATAGTTTCAGTGTTCAAAGTGCTTTATGATCCTTATTTAGTTCACCTTTTTAACTGCCCTGTAAGACTGGTCATCATTCTTCCCACTTTACAGTGTGAGTAACTGAGGCTGAGAGATGGTGCCTTGTCTAAGTTCAGTGAGTTCATGGTGAAGATGGGATTTAGACTTGAATCTGGGAAACCAAGGCTCAACACCTTATCCACTAGGCTACACTGGCTCAAGCTTATAGAGCTTTACTCATGGACATAACAAATTAGTTTTGTCCTCGTAACACCTTTTTGAGAGGTAACCCCCCCCCCCCAAAATCTATAGTTGGGGAACTGAGGCACAGAATAGATGGCACGGGTGCTTGTGGGTAAGCCAGGATCTCTAAACTATCCGTGCTACATTACCTCTCCATATGCTTGTATAATCCCCAGCCCCGGTGCGCGGGGAGGTCATATCAACAGTTACTTCATGTAGGGCAGTCTGTCCCTTGATGGAACGCTAAGCAGGGAGAGCGCAGGGCGCACTGCGAATTAACCCCTCAAGAGATGGGCAGCTAGACTAAGAGCTTAAAACAAGGTGTGACGCAGATTGGCCCTTCCTGGCTGGCATTTCTTTGATGATGTAACTGGTGTCACAACAGCAACCATCTGCTCTCTTCAGTCCTACAGTGGGACAAACATGTCATCGTCTGCCCACCCTCTTCCAGCTGGTACCTCCTGCCCACTCTGTTGTTTATCATTTCTCTAAAGCTTGCTTTATAATCCTTCGTTAGTTCACCCTCACGGCAGCCCTGGGAGGTAGGTTGTCATTATTCCCATTTTACAGGTGGGCAATTGAGGCGGGGGGGAAGAGTGATTCTTTTATTTAGATAGTGCCTGGCACTGAACCAGCTGGGAAGGGGTTTCTGGTTTTTCTCCTGTCCATGTATTTCAGGGCTTCATCATTTAGGTTTTGCAGTTCCCAAATAGTAGGCATTGCCATTTTCCAGAGCAGGGGTGGGGGCAGTGTGCAGGGAAATTGGACACAGAAGGGATGTGGACTTGGTAGAGTCGTGCAGTAGTTGGGATTCCTGGATGGCTTTTGTTGGTTGGTTAGCCCCAACAATATAGTTGGGCACTGAAAGAGTTGTCATTAGAGGCAGGTCCCAATCTTAGGATGGACAAGGGACAGAAGAACATAAGGAAAGAGAGACATTTATCCCCGATTATAAGGGTTAGCTTAGTTGCAAGGGGAGGAGGGAGATCCTGCATCAGTGACCAAGTGAGGAGTTGGGGGAAGACCTGATGGAGAAGTAGCTCTTTAGGAGGGGTCTGAAAGCTGGGAGGAAGCAGAATATCTATGTTTAGGGAAAGAGTTCCATGCCTAGGAGGCAGCATGGGAAAAGGGGAGAAGATGGTTCAGGGAGCAGGAGACTGGGGTGGGTGAGGGTGATGGCAGAGGAGGAGCAAACCTCCCTGGGGGAACGTAGCAGGAGAGGAGGGAAGGAGCAGGCCACAGAGCATCTTGAAGGTAAAGAGAAGGAGTTTGTGCTGGGTGTGAAGGGGGAGAGGGAGCAGGGAAGGAGTTGAAGGTGATCAAAGGGGCAGGTGAGGTGGATGACTTTGGCAGAGGACTGTTGAAGAGAATTGATTGGCATCAGGACAGAAACCGGGAAGGTCAGTAAGGAGGAGGTAGCCACAGTGAGAGAACAACTTGCATGTGCAGGCTCCCTTCCCCAGCCGGATTGGCACTTGGGCTGAATTCTCACCTGCGGGGGCGGCAGTGGGAGGGGCGAGGGAGACGCAGCAGCGTGGCGGAGATGGCGGCCGGGAAAAGAGCCGCTGCGAATGGGGATCTGTATCGGCTTCTCTCGTGCATGTCACGGCAGGATTTTGTGCCCTGACGTGCGCGCGAGAAGCCACGGCAGATCCCCGTTCGCACCGGCTCTCTTCCCGGCCGCCATCTCCTCCGCGTCTCCCTCCCACTGCTGCCACAGGTGAGAATGCAGCCTTAGAGGCACCAATTTAGATGGACTAAGAGAAACGGTCTGCTCTGCAATTGGGGCCCCGTCCTCCTTCTTGCTAACTCTGCCCTTTTTTCTTTTTCTTTCCCAGCCACCCGGCCTGAACTTTGACCTCGAAGGACTGAACCTGACCAACTCCGCCAGCGCTTGAGGAGAACAGTGCCGGATCATTTGATCTCCGCCCGCGCCAGCCAGCCAATAGGAAGGGGTGATGGGTTTAGCTAGGGGAGGTACCATCCCTTTGGAAAAACTGCGGTGCCTAGAGCAGGCCTGACTTTATTAACGTGTAATTAAAAATCCAGATAGGATGATCTTATTCTGAGACTTTTAAAAAGTCTAAAGAGAAGCTAATTGGTACCAACGCCCTTGAGAGGGGCCGCGGGCTGTGTAACTGACTGTGTGGCTTTCAGTGCCCTACTCCTCTTTCCTGGCACCTCGGCAGCCTGAGGTCCCCTCAACCAGTGCTCTTACTCTTTATAACTAGCCTTCCCTGCGCCGGCACCCACAGGAGCAGCCTTTGGGACGGTGGGGACTGTAGTTTTCTTTTCATCATGTACGGTTTTAAATCCTTTCCTTGTTCAAAGGAACAAGGCCTTGGGCCTAGAAGCTTTTACTCCAAGCCTCTTTCTCCTACATCGGATTTCTCTTTTAAACAGGGAGGGGGTGGCTGGGAATTCTTCTTACCACTTCTATTTAGGAACAGTGCGGTATCCAAGCTACTTACCCACAGGTCAATTTGGGGCGCTCGGCCTGTCTGCAAACAGGCGGTTTGTTAAGCCACTCAACAAAACCGCGGAGGAGGCGTGTTACTCTGGAGACAGGGAGGCCGCTGGGATCCTCCATGGTAGGTGGGATTTATTGATTTTAATCAGGGTTGAGGGAGGGTTGTATCATTATTATTTTTTTTTGGTGGCAGCAGAATTGGAGTCTTGAGGTGGTGCAGAAATCGGGCTTTTGGGGCCAGGAGTGTTGGGCAATGTGCCCTATATGGGACCCCAAGATCTCTTCTCTAACACTAACTCCCTTCTGTCTTGCTCCATGGGGCAGATGTGCTCTCTCCTCACCCCCACTACCCTCCGTCCTAGAGGAACACAAAAAGACTCCCAGCTCCCCTGTCTAGCAGCTGGGCAAGTGGTCCCTTTAACATGTTTCCCCTAAGTCCTTTTCATCTCTGCTGTGCGCTCAGCTGACCCATATACAGCTGTTTCTAATACAAATCAATCTGCACCAAACAATAATCCCCTTTTAAGCGGATGCCAGGGATGGTCTCTCCGTGACTGAGGATCTGCCACAAAGTGACATTGCTGCCCTGTTCAAGCTGCCTGTCGCACACCCTCCAGATTCACATCTGGAAAGTGTCTGCCTGGAGCCCCTGTGAGAGAGGAGCTAACACAGAATAAATTGCCACCTGTGCTCAGCTTTCCTTTCCTGTTAATTAACACCGTGCTCCTACGCCGGCTGTCAGAGTGACGGGGGGGGCTGTGTCCTGGGGATGAATCTCAGCTTCTCCCTGGTGAACCCAAATAGCGTGCAAACCCCAGTCCAAGTGGCTTTCTCCAAATCCTGCTGGATGCTTTGGGATCCAGCCTTGTGGCGGGAAGAGATTGCTGATAGCTGGGCGTGCTGCATCCCATCTCCCCCCGCCCCCCCCCCATAGATTCAGCCCAGGGGGAGCTGTTAACAAAAGTGACCGGGGTGTAAATAAGGTGATGCATCTTCTCTCTCCTCTACAACGAGATTTCTCCTGCCGCCGCCTCCCCCCTTGCCATCCCCGTTGGCAGGACCTGATTGTACTTGATGGACTGTCCGATTTAATCCTCAAAATAAAGATGGTGGCAAATCCCTCAGACTCTGTCCTTCTGAATTTTTTTTTTTGATGGGCGAAGTGGCAGGGAAGGTGGTGTGCTGTCTGCCGTACCATGGGCCCCACTTGCAGAGGGGGGAGGGGCCTTGTAGCTGCTGATCTTAAAAGTTAAACGTCTGTCCTTGTAGCCCATCAGGCAGGTGTGGTAAGGCACCCCAGTTCATGGCCTGCCGTGCATGAGGGAGTGATGTGACCAGCACTACGGTGTCCAACTACCTTAGACGTCCTACTCCACTGAATCCGGTACCCATCACAGCTGTGTGGGCTTGAGGTGACCGGCCATCCAGCGTGAGACCAAGCAGGGCTGGAACCTTTAGGGATGTAGTCATGTGCCACACCATCACACCTCTTTAACTTAACACCCTAGGAATTTTGATAGCGAAGAAATGATTGGGATAAAATAGCTATCTATCTAAAACTATAATTATCTAAACTGTATAAAATTCCAATTAAAACAACTCCCACGCCCTATCCCCACCCCCTGAAAGTCTGGCCAAATAAGTAGGTCTTGTATTGCCTCTGAAAAATGCTTGGGCTTTCACCTGCAGGGGAAGGGAGTTCCAAAGCTTTGGAGCAGCCACTGAGATTAATGCCTTTCTGTTCACCCATGTCCTACAGGCTTGGTGCAGTGATGGAACTTACAAGTGGGCGCCCCCAGCTGACCTTAGGGAGCGCAATGGGGTTTAGGGAGGAGACAGCCTTTTAAAACGTAAATACTGAAGTTGGAACACTTAGTCTATCCTAACTAAGCAACGAACACGGTTTGGACCCACGATTTATTATTTTGTTTAAAATGTACATGCTGCCCTTTGTAAGCCACCCTGAGCCTTGATGTAATCAATAAAAACATCTAAAAGTTAGTCCTCGTGCCCCCATAGCCTCCCCCCCTCCCCCCCCTTATCCCTGCCTGCGAATCATCTGGCTGTATGAAAAGGTATTGCAACACTTCCCAAAGATGAACAGGCTCGGGCTTAACCGAACCTCCAAGGGGAGGGAGTTCTGTAATCCTGGGGCAGCCACTGGCACGCCTCTCTGCGTGCCCCAGATGTAAAGACGTCATGGGCAGATGGTACCCGCAGGAGAGCACTGATGGCTGACCTCGGAGGCTGCGACACAACATGAGGGGAGGAGGAGGTCTTTCATATTGCTGGGGTCCATGCCGTTTAGGGCTTGATCGATCAAGCCAGCGCTCTGCCCCAAACTGACCCATCTACCTCACTGCTCTCCTCTGGGATGGGCAAGGGATGCGGTAACCTCTGAAAGGGAAGGCCTGTCTTGCCCCTTTCTTCGTGCCTTGGCATCACTATGCATGGAAAGTGAGCGATCACACCACATACTCTCCAACACTTAACAGAGAGAAATAGGTACACTTTGTGCCACCCCAAGTTCCGTAAATTTGTATGTTTATGACAATTTGTAATAACCCGGTAACTATCTTTGGGGCTGAGCTGTGAGAGGCTCTGTGTACACATCAGTTTGTATGTGTAGGACGGATGGCTCGAGTTGAAACTTGGCTTATTAAAAAGTCAAAATTCTCAAATGGGTGTCTTGATTTTGCCTGTAAAGGTTGTTTTAAAGACACTCGGAGGATCCCAGGTGGGAGCACGGACGGTCCCTTTCAGCACTAAAGAGTCGTCTCTCACAAACAAACATCCCTCTTACCCTTTTCAGTTTTCATCTTAATCTCAGGCACGCAGCTCCCTCTTGCCTGTGAATTCTCTTTTTTTGTTCTTTGATAAGTAGTGCTTATTCCAAGCTTCTTAAAGTAAGAAGAGATGTCCCACCCTCCCACACTGAATCACTGTAACAGCAGCCAGGGCAAGGAGTTGGCCAACTCTTTCTCCAGCTGGATTAATCAGGTGCTAATGGCTCCCATTATCTACTGAACTCAGTACAAACATTACATTGCTGGGAATCTTGTACAAGATAACAAAATGTTACTGTACCTGGCAAAAAGGTACTGTTGGAAGCCGATGCAGAGGAACAGAACAGCCCCTACACTAAGCCCCTTTAGAAGTGCTGTGACCCTGTGCCACTCAAAGGGAAGGCTGCCCCACCTTGGAAAGGGGTGGGACAACCCTTCACCATGACACCCCTTTGACACAGCCCTGCCCCTTTCCAAACATCATGTCATGACACTCCGACATGGGAGGTGGTCATATCAAAAATGGGCTGGGCAAGGGCCTCTCCTGCATCCCCTTGCAGTAAAGTCTGCCAGCACCCTGGTCGCCCATGTGGCACCAGGCCATGGTCTCAACAGCAACTTTTGGGGAGGGTAACTGCTAGCGCGCCCTGTCCGCCTTGCTAAAACTCAGCCCATCTTTAAACCATGGTGCAACTCAATCATCCAGCCACATCCGTGGAACCTTAACGGACGTATTTCTTACCAGCTGTCGTTCACCATGGGCTCCTTTCACCCAGCAGGGTTAAGGTTCCGTGCTTGCGATTGTTTCCTGAGTGATGAGATGGGCTGAGTGTGAGTATGCTGGGTAGCAGTGAGGGAAAGAATGCTGCGGGTGAGGGAATAGGTTTTGGAGCCATCAACAACCCCTTTTGCTGTGTTTTAATAGCAGTACGGGCCCTTGGTGAAAGGGTGGAACAGGCCCTCCTAACAGAGGACACGTACCAACATGTCCATTAGAAAAAGGAAAATGCTGCAATTTTTTTAGGTTCAATTAAGCATAAAAATACCCCATTTAGGGACCAGGGCTCCCTGAGGTGATGTAGGGCTTGTAGGCCCATTGTGGGGGGTTCCGGAGAGCGATCTCCTCTCTCTGCTCCAGGCCCAAGGCCACGTGTAGTGGTGTGAAGTAGCTTTTTTTATTATTAGAATCCTGGGGACAGTGGTGTAGAAGGCCGTGGTGGCCCAGGTTCATGTCCCAGTTATGCCCCCCCCCCCCTAAGGTCAAGGGACAGGGGGTCTTCCTAAAGTGGTGGCCCTTCCAAGGCTTCTGGTCAGCCTGGACACACCCCCCCCCCACCCCACCCCAAAGGTTACAGTGCTGCCCTGGCTCCCAGTGACCAACCCCATCAGGTAGGAAGTTTTAAGAGGGGGTAGGACTAGCATTCCACCCCTGCCCACTCTGAAAACTTCCTTCTTGGCATGACCCTTTGCAAGTGACCCAAGCACCACTAAACGTGTTCAGAGTGGGTGGGGGCAGAGTGTTGACCCTGTTCCCTCTTTTGTCAGCTCTGAACATTTCCTAGCAGCACTCAAGCTGCTTATAAAGGGGCCCTTCTAGAATCCAGGACCCAGGCTCAACTGAGCCCCCTTGCTCCATGGAAGCTACACTCCTGACTCTGGGTCTAGTTCAATGCTCAGACCAGACCACTCTGCGTAGTGCACAGCAGCCTGATTCAGACCAGACTGGATGAGAATACAAGCTTCTGATCTTTATTACAACCCACGTCAAGTATTCTCAATCACTCTGTGTTTACCTGACGCCAGGGTGTCAACAGGCACAGTATTGAGATTGGAGTTTTACTAGCAGGATGATGTCGCACATGATTGGTTGCCCTACTCTGGGTGAGTCCCTGTAGCTGTGAGCTGGAGAGCTAAGGACAATTTTGGGCAGGGACGGGGAATCTCAGGCCTGGGAGACCAAATGTGGCTCCTTTCCAGTTTCTGGATTTGGCTCCTGGATCTAGTACAAAACAAAAAACCAAGGGAATAACCAAAGCACAAACTAAAGTAAAATCAAGTAGCTACAAAAAAATTGTTTAATAATCAGTTTTTAAAAAAATATATATTCCAAATACTGTCAATATATACAAACAATCTACTCCATAAGCCCAAATATTCACATTACGAAACACAAGCCCTACGCGTTTTGGGTTAACAAAAAATGATTTCTTCATTGCACGTCAAGGTACAACCTAGACCAATGATTCTCAACCTTTATAAGCTAGAACCACCAAAACATCTGGGATGCCTCTTTAAAAATATCCAGGACCAAGAGTGGCCAGATGGCAGCCGTGGAGGGTGGGGTTGCTGATCCTGGCAGCAGGGAGCTGGCATGAGGCAGCCAGAAGCAGCAGGAGCCAGAGCATAGGGAAGCTGGAAGAAGCAACGCTCTCCTTTTCCTATGCCTCTCCCCTCAGTGGCACAGAACAAGAGGCAGTAGGGGATGCGGCAAGGGACGTAATGCTGATGCATAAGGGCTCACACAGGACACCCAGGCTGCCCGGGTGCCTCCAAAGTCTCGCTTAAGGACCTGCCAGTGAGTTCTGACCCACTGGTTAAAACCACCGCCCTATCAGATAAGATTTCTGGAAGTACATCAAGGGGCATTTGGGGGGTAAAAGATGGGAACCAGGCTTTGTAATGCATTTTGGGGATGCAGATTCTGAAAATGTCGGTCCCCAAGCTGAAATTTAAGTTGGTGACAATTAAAAAAAAACAAACAACAAAATGGCCATAACCATCTGTTTTGATTTTCATATATGCCACGCGCATATACTGTCCATGCATTTGTTTCTAACGTTTAATTTTTTAATCTAAATGTAACTGAAAAAATATCAAATTATACATGGATATAGCAATTATGTATCTTATTATATATGAACCTTAGATATAGCAAAGAAAACTTGAAATTAAGACGTATGTAACATCCAATGAGGATTTACTTGTAAAACTCACCTACTAGTAGTTATAAGGGAATGTTATAAGGGACAGTCATTAGGGAATGTTACTGACATGGTCATTTTGAGTTAGATGATGATCATGCGCAACCCTTCTGGTTCTTCTGTTTTGGAAAACCGGTGATGTCGTGCTGTATCAACAGAGACTGTTTCCTTCACGTGTCTTCTGCATGCAAACTTTTCGGCCGATGGGATGGTTTGATCTGTGAGCGCGCCTTCTCCCAAGTTATCAAGACAGTGATGGTTCTCTCTGAAGAACTTCCAACATAATTGTTTGGTGTGATTTGATACATAGGACATGGTGTCACACCCAGTCAATGCGTGAACAGGTAGCAATGCTGTTGCTGAACTTGGCGGTAGCTTGTTGAATGATGCTACATTGATGGGTATTTAACGCCTTTTCTTTGATGTCGCCGACATCATCCTGAGGCTTTTTATACCATGCATGATGAAAATGAGACACTGACAGAAGAACATCAGTGTCTCTCACAGATGCAACAACCGTATCGAACTGGCTTTTTATAGTATATAACACCAACCTTGTGTCTCTCTCCTCTTCTTTTGTCGACCTGAGAGGAGTTGCATTCGTTGTCCTATTCGATGGCTTAACTTCTACTGCATCTGAAAATATACCAGCAACAACAGTTTCCTTATGGCTCGATGTATTGGAAGACAGTTCCTCAGACAAAAACCTTGCAAGATCAGTCTTATCATTCAAAGCCCTGGACCAGTGTTTTGGCAAGGGGACATCACAGCCTTCCACACAACTTGTCTAATTGGCTGCAGAGTCTTGGTGCGTTGTGCTCTGGTGTTGCCCTTTATAGACTCTCCTTGATAACTGTCAAAAACTACATCTACCCTCTGATATCTTGATTCAATTTTTAGTACTGATCTACTAAATGTGTCTGCTAGTTCACTGAAAGTCACTGTATAGGCAGGCTTACCAATTGCAACTATTAGTACTGTTCACCTATGAGACATAACTGATCATGAAGATTAATTTCTGCAGGGCAGACAATACCTTCTGTTAATATATCTGAAAGCACTGACCTGTTTCCTATCCAAAGTGTGCCATTTATTTCAGCAAGTGACACAGGTACTGGCAAAAGCTCATGCTTCAGAACAGTGGGCAAGTCAACTGGACAACCACCTTGATATGCAGCAATGAGACTGTGGAGGATATTTCAATCTGGTTTTCAATATGTCCCCCCCCCTACTGTGCTTGACTACAGCATACATTTTAACAAATGTGGGAGCATTATTTTTCACCACAATGGATTATAGATGAATACTTTAGGCTTGTCACCTGGGTCAGCTGCAACCAAATATTCTTGTACAAATGTATCCACTTGTTGCTGACCTATTTTTCGGGCACTTAATGAGTTTTCTATTTCCCCAGTGGCAAGCTATTTCGTGACAATGTTTTGTAGCGAAATAGGTTGAGCATTGTACAAAAAAAGTAGAATCTCTGGAAGGTACAGCTCAATGAATCGTCATCTTTGTTGTCATGATCTTGTTGAGCTGTTGTACCCTCAAAATCATGGATTTTATCAGCGGTTTTATTTTTTAAAATTAGAGTAACACTTGGGAAAATTCAGCCTGGGAACTTCTTTGGATTCAGCATATTCCAAATTGTCCTATAAACTTTGTTTCCCAACTGTTATCCCCAAATTCCACAACAGTTACGTTTCCCAGAAATTGGTCTAGTCTACAGATGTGTGATCATGGATTAAATAGAGGCTCTAGTCATCTCTCACTTTAATTACTGCAACCTCTTACTGGCCTTCCCTGCTCTCTCGCTTTGCCCCCTCACCTTTGTTCAAAACTCCACTGCCAAAGTGATCTGCCTTACCCAGATCGTGTTCAGTCCCTCCTCTCTTTCCTCCGCTGGCTCCCTCTCCCACAATGCATTTAGCATAAGTTCCTTGTCTTTACCTACAAGGTCCTTCACACCCTTGCCCCTTCCTATCTCTGAACGTTGTTTCCTATAACATTCCTGGCTGAAAGCTCTGCTCCTTCTCAACCAACACCCTTGCCTGACTTCGCTGGTCCTTGAAATGTGTCTATCCCTTTTCCGTTGCTGTCCTCCATGCCTGAAACTTCCTCCCTACTAAAAACCTACCTCTTCTATCAGGCTTTCCCTGGCTCCTTATCCCCTTAGTCTTCTCCCTTTATTTACCCAGGGTCCTCTGCTCCCATGTAACTAAGCTAAGCATATGCACCTGTGACCTTCCGCCTCCCAGTCTTGCCCTGTTCCACCCCATTTTGTCTCCCCTAAATTTAAGCCTCTACGGTCAGGGATCCTGTCTACAATTAACTGTTATTAAGTGCTAGATCCATTGCTGGTGCTATATAAATACATGATAATAATAAATTGCCCAGAAGAATGATTGGAGCCAGGAATACTATATAATGTGTGTGAACATGTCCTTCAGTGCAGTGACTCTACTTTTGTGTTCTCGGTTCTTGCCCTGAAAGAGAACCTGTACAACAGCTTGCAAAGACAGACCCAGGAACTGAAATCCATAACTCCAGTACTTGTTACTAAAAACAATGGATGAAACCAGGTGTGGGGAATATTTTCATGCCTAAGGGCCAATTTGAAAACTAGGACAAGCTCCAAGGACTGTACAGAAGTATATAGTAGTATACCTTGATTTCAGCAAAGCATTTGACAAAGCCCCCCATGATATCCTTCTTGACAAAATGGTTAAACATGGGCTAGATGATACTACCGTTTGGTTGATTTACACCTGGTTGAAGAACCGTACCCAAAGAGTGCTCCTAAATGGCTCCCTATGAGATTGGAGGGAGGTATCGAGTGGGGTGCCTCAGGGCTCGGTCGTGGGCCCTATACTGTTCAACATCTTTATTAATGATTTGGATAAAGGAGTAGAAGGGATACTTATGAAATCTGCAGATTATACAAAACTGGGAGGGCTAGCTAACACCTTAGAAGACTGAAACAAGATTCAAAATTACCTTGACAGGATGGAAAGCTGGGCCAAAACTAATAAAATGAAATTCTACAGAGATAAATGTAAAGTTTTGCATTTAGGTAAGGAAAATCAAATGCACAGGTGAAAGCTGGCTTGGCAGCAGTACATGTGAAAAGGATCTTGGGGTTGTAGTTGATCACAAGCTGAACACGAGTCAGCAGTGCGATGCAGCTGCTAAAAAGGCTAATGCAATTTTAGGCTGCATTAACAGAAGCGCAGTGTCCAGGTCAGGAGAAGTAATCGTTCCACTCTGTGCTGTGCTGGTCAGACTTCAGCTGGAGTACTGTGTCCAGTTCTGGGCATCACATTTTAAGAAGGACATCAACAAATTAGAACAGGTTCAGAGGAGAGCGATAAAGAGGGTCAGGGGTCTGGAAACCAAGCCCTATGAGGAAAGGCTGAAGGAGCTGGGTATGTTTAGCCTGGAGAAGAGAACACTAAGGGGTGACATGATAGTAGCCATCTTCAACTATCTGAAGGGCTGTCGCAGAGGAGATGGTGCAGACTGGTTCTCTGTTGCTCCTGAGGGCAGGACTAGAATCAATGGGCTCAAATGACAAAAAAGCAGAGTTCGGCTAAACCTTAGGAAGAGATTCCTAACGGTAAGAACTGTTTGACAGTGGAACAGACACTAGGGCGGTGGTGGGCTCTCCTTTGCTGGAGGATTTCAAACAGGTGGGACGGCGTCTGTCAGGGATGCTGTAGCTGTGGATTTCCTTCATTGAGCAGTGGGTTGGACTAGACCTCGGAGGTTACTTCCAGCTCTACGATTCTAGAAGCTGGGGGCAGGGGTCTGCTCATGCCCAGACCCTTATAAGCATGCCCTCCTCTGTGCTCAAGTCTTGTTGGTGCCTATGGGTAGGAACTGGAACCAGGGGTCAGTTCTAGGAACTGGGAAAGGGCCCCATAAAAGCCAGCTGCGGGCTGCATTTCCTCCTTGGGCTGAGATTCTCCCCTGGGATCAAACCGAGCTACTGGCTTCCTGAGTCGCTATAACAGCAACCTCTCTAGCCCGCCTGTTACCTCCCATTCTCTTCCAGTGGTTGGCGGAGTTCATTTCCTACTGCCTGCTTCCACACAGTGTCCTTTTGTAAGGGGCAGGCCAGTCTCGAATAACCCTGTTCGCTTGAAGAGGCAACGCGCTCTCCTGTGCTGATCAAAGCTAGGGTGCATTCCTCCTCCACTAGAGTCCGTGAGAGCTTTGTCATTGACTTCCGTGGGGGCCAAGAGTGTGCCCCATTGTACTTCGCACCGGCCCAGTTCTAACCTGAAGAAGAACTTGGTGACGCTAAAGCTTGCGAACACCAACAGAAGCGGAGCTGGGTTTGCGATTTCCCAGGGGTGAGTCTTGACCTAGGCTCCATGAATCCCTGCCCCAAACTACACCCCATTCCCTCCTAGAAGCATCAATTGGCAGGGGCTGGCTGTTCCCTCAATTGGCACCAATGCAGGCCCTGCAATGTGTATGTTTCATAACTGGCCTGGGAAAATATACATAGGTGGCAACCCTACCTCAGGCCTCATATCAGGAGTGAACGAGGGCCCCCTGGCTAGGATGGACTCAGAGCCTTGGACCCCAGGGGAAGGCCCAATTTCTCTGCATTTGCCAGGAGCACCCCAGAGAATTGGGGCTTCTGCAGTGGCTGAGAAGTCATCATGATGCTCTGCAAAGGCAGGGCTACAACAGAAAGGGGCGTGTTAGCCCTTTACCCTGCCCCCTTTCCAACATGGCTCCGTCCCCTGCAGAACATCCTGACAGCACAATGCCCTGTAAGGGGCAGAATAATGTCATGAAGTGAGGTGACCTCCCCGTTGCCCCACTCCCTTTCTAAGGTGGTCATGCTCCCTGCAAAGCATCATTACATCAGAAAGGGGTGTGGAAGCCCCTTAACTTTACCTCCTCCAATGGGGTTCTGCCACTCTGTGTTTCTTTCCAGAGGGAGGTAGTAACCCTACCTAAGAATGTAAGAAATGCCCTACTGGGTCAGTTCATTGAGGCCAGATTCGTGTATCCGACAGCGGCCATTCTCGGTCACTTTACAGACGTAGCCAACACATCATAATGGAGGGATCCATTCTCTGCCATTTTGCTCCCAGCTCCTGACAGTCAGAGGCGACATCCCCCAACCAACTTGGCTAATAGCCATTAATGGGCCTATCCTCCGAGAACTTATACAATTCCTTTTTAAACCCAGCTATGCTACTGGCCTTGACCGCATCCTCTGGCAACATGTTTCACAAGTGAATTGTGTGTTGAGTGAAAAAAGACTTTCTTTTATTTGTTTTGAGGGTCAATAACCCTATTTACTCATACCTAACATTAATGCTGAGCTGGCAAACGTCCCAGTAAGAACATAAAAAGCAGCAACCCTGAGCCCTCTGGAAAGCTAACTTACAATAACGGCATTGCCACGTGTCACAATTGTATCACAAGTTTTGCAATTTCAGGTATGATCTTGGAGCATAAAATTGTGAAACTCATGAAAAAACACAGAGAACTGTAGACTTCATTTATTATTATTATTATTAAACATTTATAAAGCGCCAGTTGCAAAACCTGGCGCTGTACAGAACATACAATCAGACGCGGTCCCTGCCTGTGGCTTACAATCTAAAAGACAAGGAGGGGGAGACAAGGAGAGGGGACAGTGGGAGAGACATGGGAGAAGACAAACAAACATTCAGGCGGATGCGAAGTCTCAGGTGCGTGTACTTGGCTTGGTTACAAGGTGGTCGGTAGCAGCAGTCAGCAGAGGAGGGCTGACAGTAAGAGCAAGGGGAAAGACTAGAGGGCATTGGGAAAGGCAGCATGGAAAAGGTGGGTCTTGAGGAGGGATTTGAAGGAGCGGAGGGAGGAGGCAAGGCGGATGTTGGCAGGGAGGGAGTTCCAGGCATGTGGGGCAGCGAGGGAGAAGGGACGAAGGCGGTTGGGCGAGCAGGAGAAACGAGGGAGAGTTAAAACCAAAGGTAAGTTTCTGTCTCTCATTGGGTTGTGGAAGAGAGTTTGGAAACATGAGCGCAACTTAAAGACTCATCAGAACATAAGTAGTGCCATCCTGGGTCAGACCAATGGTCCGTTTTGCCTTGCCCCTGTCTCGGACAGTGTCCAGTCTCCGTTGCTTGGAAGAAGTACCCAGTAAGTCACAACGGGGCGATTCATTCCCTGTTGTTCACTCCCAGCTCCCGACAGTAAGAGACACTAGAACACAAATAGCGTCTCTTAACCAACCTCATGATTGCTTATGCCAACCTCATGATTGGTTATGCCAACCTCATGATTTTGTTACCTGGACTTGTCATTTTGCGGCGCTGACAGCCTGACCCTCTGGCGGAGAATGTACGTGCTATCAGTCAGCATTTATGAGCAAGAACAGGGGTGGGAAACTCTGTCTCCCACAGACTTTGTGGGGTAGGTAGAAGATGAGGCTTGAGGGGTGTGCTCAGGATTGGAAAGGAAGGGGAGGGTCCAGATTATGGATCTATGTCAGGGGCAGACAAAAGAGAGATCACAGTCTACCAGCAGATCACACTAGTAGATCACAGCGTGGGGAAGGGACCAGCCTCTCAGAGGTTGCCTCTGGAAAGGAGACTGGGATCGGTCTCTCTTTGAAGGAGACCGGCTAGGAGAGTGTGGGCAAGGCTCCACGCCACCCCTGAAACTGATTGCTCCAGAGCTCGGAGCCAGCTGAAGAGGTCCCCATCCTGGAGACATCCTGCCTTAGATCACCCGAGGTTGATGCCTAGATCAAGATGGATCGTGTGGACCATGTCTCCCCCCCTCCCCATCTATCAATGGGTGAAAACAGACATGACGCTAAGCACCCTGGGTGGTTATTTATACATGTTACAGGGCTGTATTGGTGCCCTGTGCAGCCCTGAAACATGCATCAATGACCCCCAAGGGGGGTTAGCGTCATGTCTGTTTTCACCCAGGGAGTGCATGCCCTCCTCTCACGGGGGTGGGTGGGTGAAATGAGGAAGCGTTGGGCCCTGGGGCTGTACGGTGCTGCGGGCTAAGGGAGCCCCTAGAGACAGTGACACCCGGACGCAGGGAGGGAGGGAGGCCCTGCAGCAACTCCAGCCCAAGCCCTTTCCAATAATGCGGGGGAGCTCGGGGGAGCAGCCCGGGGCGTAGGGAGAGAGGGGGTTTATAACCCGGAGTGAGAGGGGCCCTATAATAATAATGAATCCCGCCAATGCCCCCGAGGTTCCAGAGAACAAAGCGCCGAGGAAGTGGGGGGGGGGGGCTGTCAATAACCCGGCGGTGAAAGGGACGGGTGAGGCCAGAACAACGCTGGGGTTTCGACCCATCCTGGGGGGCTGATGGAGGCCGCCCCGGTGACGCTGGGAGCCGGCGCCGCAATACTATCGGAGCGGATCGGATCTCAGAGCGGGTGGGATCCCCGGCACCGATCCTGGGGCTTCGGGGAGGGGGCGGCTCCGCCCATCCCGGAGGAAAGGGGAAACGGTCGCAAAATCGCTGCCGCAAAGCGCCCCCGGGAGCCGTAAAGCGCGGCCCGGCAGCGGCGGCGCAGTAAGATGGCGGCGGCTGGGCCTGGAGGAGCCGGGGGCGGAGGAGGAGCAGCGACGGCGGCGGCGGAGGCCAGCGGCAGCCCGGCCCGAGTCTGAGCCCGACGGGAGCAGGGTCCGTGCGTGTTCTCCGACCCCGGGGGTCCCCCCACTCCCCCTGGAGAGGCCCGGGGCCTGTTCCCTTCCCCCGCCAGGCCCGCTCCCCCTCGCCGCCCCGAGAACCCCGGGGACCGGCCCGAGGGTCCCGGCTGGCATCCCCACCCGCGGGCAGACCGGCCGCCGCCACCCGGGGAACGGGGTGTCTCTCCCCCCCCCCAGGGTCACAGCCCGCTCCCCCCCCAGTAGCTTCGGGCCTAACGTTCCCCAGCGCCGCCCCCCCCCCGGGGATAGACAAGCCCTAGGGCCGCTTGTTTCCCCGTTCCCGATCGCTCCCCCCCGGGGGCTGAAGCCGGCCCGATCGCTTCCCCCCCCCGGGGTGGGTCCAGAGCCCCCCGCCTCGCTTCATCCCGGGCGGAATCGCCCCGTTATCCCGAGAGCCGGGCCGATCCCCCCCGCTCCTGGGCCCTAAACCCTTGTTCAAAGGGGTCTCGTGTGCCCCGACCCCACCCACCCGGGACAGGCCCGGATCCCCCGGTTTGACAGGTCTCCCTCCCGGGGACAGAACCGCCCCGCTCCCCCTGCATCCACGGAGCAGGCTGGGCTACAGCCCGGCAGCCCTGCGCAGGGACAGGCGGAGAGGGCGGGCAGCCTGCCTTCCCGGCACAAACCCCGAGCCCCTCCAGCGAAGGGGAGGCTGCCATGATTCTCTTTCCCCCCCATTGTAAGGGCCTGTCCTATTCCCCCAGACTGGCTCCCCCTCTCCCGGGTTAGCCTGGCCCCGATGGGATTCTTCATTCCAGCCTGAGGGTTTAGTTTAGCTTCTGCAGAGAGAGTGAATCTAGCGGCCTGTCCAGACTCCAGTGTGGGGCTTCGGGCTAAGGTATTTGTGGGGGGGGAGGTGGTGGCCTTTCGGAGGCTTCTCTTGATATCAACAACATGGTGCAGAATTTCAATGTTTTTTCTAGCCAGGTATTCTAGGTTTTTTTTTTTAACAAGGAATATGTCTCAACTTGACATTGTTAACCTCTCACAATTGTTCGTTTTTACCTAAAAATATGTCGGCAGTTTTTCGGGGTGGGATAAAGGGAATGAAGGGCCGCGTCAAAAGACGAGGGGGGTAAGCGTGGCTATAAATGACACCCCTCGAATTTCAACTTCTATTTTTTGGTCTGTCAGCAAATCTACAGAGCCAATTTCTCCGGCGTTCCTGGACCTGCTTCGCTGATAAAAGTGGGAACAGTGAGTGCCTCTAAAATGTTTTGTCTTGTCGTTGTTATATTGGGGGGGGCACAGCACTCCTTTTAAACTAAAACCGTTGTTTCTATAGCACCAGCAATGTGCCTTGTCCTCTCCCTATGTGCCCCTGCCCTAGTACGTTCTAGATTTTCAGCCACTCTGGGCAGGGATCTGTCTTAGTCACAACGGTTCAGCGCCAGGCACGCTGTTGGGGCTATGTAAACCGTAACAATGGGCCTGAAAAGTCATGATTAGGAGAAGGTTCCTGCTCCAAGGGGCTTACAGTCTAGACTGAGCAGGGGGAGGGGAGGGGATACATTCAGGAAGCTAAGAAGTGGCAGGAGCACATGCCTTGCTTGGTTACAAGGTAGGAGGGAATCCTGATGAAGCATAAATGAGCAATCGGTGTTGGGGAAGGCCTGAGAGAAGAGGTAGGTTTTTAGGAGGGATTTTTGAAGGTTGAGAGGGAGAGAGCAGAGTCTGTGTGCTTGGCAAGGGAGTTCTGGTCATGGGGGGTAAGGGGTAGCAGGGGACTCTAGGATTGGTGGGGGCATAGGAAGAGCAAAAGTTGCAAGTTAGGAGCAAGGCCATACAGAGCCTTGGAAGAGAAGTCAAGGAGCTTGTGCTGGATGCATTTGGGTCTCATTCCTGGGCTACCAAGTTTTCCCCTAATGCTGCTGCTATGTTGGTGGCAACGTGTGTGTTCCTTGCTTTTTTATTTTGATTCTTATCCCGCTCTATCCCCAAAGGCTCAGGGTGGCTTACAACAGGCACATAAAATACAAATATCAAAGAATTAAAATCCCACAAAACTAAAAATGCCCCCTTCCCTCCCCCCGTTCTATCCCTGCCCCTTGAATGCCTGGCCAAATAAAAAGGGCTCGCACTGCGTCCGGAAGACATTCAAACTTAAGGCTCAAGGGAGTTCCAAAGGGACAGGGCAGCCCCCAAGCTCGCCTCTCTGCAGGTCTGAGTTCTATGAAACTGGGCCGGTGATGGAACCTGCAAGAGGGCCCCCTCGGCTGATCTTACGGGCTGTGAAGGAGCATAAGGAGAAAGGTGGTTCCTTCAGATATGCAGGGCCCAGGCCGTTTAGTGCTTTAAAGGTCAAAATCAGCACCTTGAATTGTGCCCAGAACGCTGTGTTGTGTTAATTACAGCAGTAGATTGGGATCCTGGACTCCTGGATTTTATCCCTTGATCTTATGTAAGAGCATAAGAATTGTCAGCCAGTGGTCAGTCTAGTGCAATGCCCTACCTCCAACATTCATCTGTACAAGCTGTTTTAGTGGAACGTGCAAGAACCCCCATAATGGACAGCTAGAGAAATAACCTACTTTTATAGCTTCTTCTTAACTTCAACAATTAACAATTGTGTCGTGTTCTAAAGCAGGATGGCTTTATATAGCTCCTTTTCTTATCTTGGGTAATGCGAGTGTGTGGCGTCCTCCTTCTGTCTCCAATGAGACCTTGTGGCAGTGAGTTTCACTGGTAAATATTGCTGCTTGCATGTCCTTTTAAAAATAGTTCTGAACGTATTTCTTCCGAGTGTTCAAAGTTCTCATGTGCCTATGTACTGAAATCTTCATCTGACCAAGAGCCACAGGATCTGCATATGTGCACGCAAACCTCTCCTACTTGGTGATTGCAGAGAACTAGCTCTGTCAGCCAGTCCTGGCTGCTGAGATTTCAAGGAGCAGCTGCGACTCAGGTGCATTGAAGTGAGACACCGGATCATTAAGGCAACACAGGGCTGAGGACCAGCCCTGCCCAAGAGCTGAGCTTGGACTGTTGCTCAAGAGCTGCATATGGCTCCCAAGCCACATTTTGCTCACCCACCGGTGGTATATTAAAGTAGGAAAAGAGAAAAATGGCAGCTTCTCCTGAAACGTATTATTTATATACCTCCCCCTTTTCTTATTTGTCTGGCCAACAAGCAATCCTTGTCTCTTCATTCTAGGTGCCTAATCCTTCTCTCTTAGCTTCCTATAATTCTGTGCGCTCTCTGGAGGCAGAGCCACTGAACTCCGGACATCCAACAGCTGTTGTGGCATATCATATTTTCTATCTCATTTTGCAATGCTTTGTTTACGGCTTTTTGACCATGCTGCACATCGAGCTGCCATTTCTGGGACTTCCCTTGATGTCAACTCAGGGTGTGGGGAGGGGGAACGATGACACGGGCAGGGCAGAATTATGATCTGTTTCCTGGCCAGGTGTTCTGGCATCTTTGTCCTTTTACCAGGCCTCTCTCCTGAACAGCTGTTAGAGGAACTCAACTTTATTCTTTCCAAAGGATTACTTTGCATTGATAACAGCCCAGTTACGAGAGCTAATAGAGACAAAGTAGTAAAATGATATTTTATTGGACGAACTGCAGGCAAGCCACTTTCCTTCTCTTTGATTTTTTGTTGTTGTTTTTTTTCCTCCTATAAAACGGAATGAACACCTTACATTAAGATTTTGTCCTTTTTCTAAGGAACTTTGCTCGCTCTAGATGCAAAAGGCTAAGTACTGCTACAAAGCTTTTTCTAATAAGTTTCAAAGCTAATATTAGGGTGCATGCTTTCTGAGCAGATAGCAGTGTCTGTACTAACACTTAGTGCAGGTTGCATTCATTTCAGTGGGACTTGTGCCTGCATTAATGGTAAGCAGGGACACTATCTGCTCAGAAGATCCTACCAACCCATGGAAAACCAGCGCAGCCTAGTGGATAACGTGTTGGACTTGCAGCTGGGAGTTAAGGGTTCAGATCCCAACTTAGCCATGAACTCACCAGTTGGCCTTGGACAACACACTCTCTGCCTCAGTTTCCCATCTGTAAAACAGGAATAATTATTTGTATAACACCGGCAGTGTACCTGGGGCTGACCAGGCAAGATTATAGAGACAGTTCTGTGCATCTAAAATGGACAAGGGGAGTGGCATGTGTGGAGACATTCATGAAGTTGCAGGAGCACGTGTTTTGTCTGGTTACAAGGAAGGAGGAGGAGATGGCGTATAAGGAAAAGCATAAAGGAGTAATCTATGGGGGTGACCTACCTTACAGGGTAGTTGTGAGGATGAGGTAGATAAGGATCGTAAAACACTTTGAACACTGAAGGTGCTATAGAAATTATTACTACTAGTTACAGAAGCTGTCCAGGGTTGGCTTTGTCAGACATTTATCTTGAATGTGTAACCTATAAATTAGGCTTTGGGAGCACTTGTAGAGCCTTGTGAAAAGAGGTAACCAGTAGGTGGGTTGTACGCTTCCAAAGAGGGATAATATGATGATCAAACTGTGTGTGTGTCACAGCGACACTACACATTGTAAAAAATATACTCTGTTTAATTGGGAAATCTAATTGGTGTTACCCCAGGGAACCGTTAAATTTATAGGCCGTCTCTAGGGAAACGTTCTAAACTAACCTGTTGCCACTGCTGGATGTGCTTCATTGGTGTTAATGTTGGGCACTTTCATGCCTAGGTTCTCAAATTGAGGGGAGCAGAAAGGCGCTGGGAAGGGGGCGAGGAAGTACAGGAAGGAGCAAGCGTGGGGGGTGGGGACCTCAGCTACGATGGACAAGTGAAGGGAGACATGGTCCCAAAAAGTCTGAGATCCACTGCTCTAATGCCAGACAGGCTACCAATGATTACTCTTGGCAGAGGATGTTGAAGGGTTGTGATATGGTGGAACAGACAGGTGGCCCACCATCCTACCTCCTATAGATGGATCCCCGTGTTTCCAGTCTTGGGACTGGAGCCTACAGCTCTCTAGTTTGCGAACACTGGGAATCTTTAGAAATTATTTCGTGCTGACGGGCAGTAAATAGTCAACGATGCCGATTGCTACTTCATTGGGAACAGAATTAGCATAACTTGGTTTAATGCAGGAGGGGAAATTTGTCTGCTTCGTATCATTGGGGGCAAGCAGCTGTTCAAGTGTAGTGGTTTAGCCCTGTTTAACATAAGTCTCTGCAGGATCCAACTGCAAGGCAGTTCCGCCAACCAGGGTTTCTTGCCCAAGAATACTTTTATTTACATGTTGTCAGGTTCCATATCCCATCAGCACCTTGACCAGTTATGTCCCACTGTTCACACAGAGCCAGCAGTCTGGCCTGGAGCCTGGTTCCTTCCAGACTGACTGAGGCCAGAGCCTACTGCTCCTATAGCCCCAAGAAGGGGTCTGCCCAAGGTGATGAGCAGGCCTGCTTAAAGGAGCTGCTGTCATGTCAAGTATTAGCAAGGCAAACCCATGTCACTGAGCACAGAAGGCATTTTCACACAGTTGCCAGGTAAAAATCAACCCCCTTGGGAGCAAAATACCTCTTTGTTCTGGGATAAAAATTGAATGTGCTAGATAAATCATCCCTGTTACACTTGTGTGGCAAAGGGTTATGGTGATGGTGGCTTTTAATATCCTGTCTAATCAAATGCAAAGATGGAGTGTGAAGGGGAAAGGGGGATTACTGAAGAACCCTGCACGCCCACTTTAATGCCCTTCATTGTAGCAGACCCTTGGCTAGAGAACCGTCCCTGTATGTTAACTCTCCCTTTGCTCTAACCAACAAAGGGCTTGGATCCCAAGAGGTCTCTAATCAGGACAAGGTTTGTCAGATTTCTTTGTTTAATTAGGATTCTGGGATTTCTCAATACATGTCCTTTATCTAGACACTGAGTGCCCAAAGCAGTTTACAACCATTATCTCGCTAATGCAGGGGCTGGGGAACCTTTTCCCTTAAAGGGGCCACTTTGAAAACTAGCGCTAACTTCAGAAGCCTCCTAGAAGCTGGGCCCCAGGTGCTCAAGAAGTGGGTCCAGCTCATGGCTCTGTTCCCCATCTTTGTGTACGTGCCTTTCCCTCTCCCCTCCCCCTGAGCTCAGTCTTTGTGCTTGAGGATAGAAAATGGTTCCAGGAGCCAAATTAAAATCGGCCGCAAGATGCATTTGCCTTCTGGGCAGGGATGTGGATATTCTGGGAAATTTTGAATTGGAAAATTTTATAGGAATTTTTCTGGAAAATTTTCCGATGCAAATTTTCTGAATTTTTTTTCAATTCCCTAAATTGATTGGTATTTGATTTAGCATGTTTATTTGACTTGTGCTTCATAAACAAAACTCAAAAACGACACTGTTAATTTTATGTGCTGGATAAATATCTCAAACGTTTACAATAGTCAAAAGTACTTGAACTGAAATATATTATTGTTTTTATGGTTTTAAAATGTAGTTGTAACCTGCCCCGAGCCATCTGCTGACAGGAAGGGGTGGGATATAAATGTAAATAAATAAATAAATTAGGGGGGGAAATTCAATAAAGCACAACTAATGTGGTTTTAAATGTTCAAACAAATTCAAAGCTTTACTTGGAAATGATTTGTGTTGCAGTTAGGTATTGGTATCCATTAATTAGGTTACTAATTATATGAAACAATGCATTTTTAGAACAGGAACATTTTCCATGAAAAACATAGCAGAAATTTTTCATCGTACATCACTGCTCCTGGGCCTGAGGTTCCCTGCCCCTGGGCTATTGTGTGGAACATCCTGTGAGGCAGATACGCCAGTATTATTACTCCCATTTCACAGAGGCTATGTGAGACGTGCCCATGTAAGGAGGCAAGGCCAACCAGAACTGAACTTTGTATCCCAGCTAGAAATTCTGAGTTCTGTAGTTTGGAGTACGCTGGCTCTAGGGTTATATTTAAGAGGGTTCAAGTTATTAAAGGGAATTTTCTTTTTTAGTGCATATCTTTCTTTGTGTGTCAGAGGCAGCTGTAAATCCAACCAATATGGCACCTAGCCAGAAATATTTGGGGATTCTTCCAGCTCACACCTTCAGCCTGCTGCTTTATTTATTTAAACAGATTTAATACACTGCCCCTCCCACACAGCGGCTCGAGGTGGCTTACAGTCACAATAAAACTTTAAAAACATTAAAATAGGAGGACTAAAACCTATCCACTAAACCAAACCCTATCCCTAAACCGAACCCTCCCCACTCCACCAAAGACCACGTGGAACAGCCAGGTTTTACAACTACGTTGAAAAGACCTTTCTGTGCCTCAGTTTCCCAAGCTGTAAACATGTTTTGTTTGTATAAACATGCTCCCTAATCCAGTTCTTTGAAATCAAAGCAATTATTCAGGTTTTAGTAACTTGCTTTGATGTCGTTCATATTGGACTCCCAAACTGACTTGATACCGCCACCATCTGCCCCAGTGGCTGTGTCAGGAAAGTGCACATGATGCCACCTGTCCCTTGTATAAAGGCATTTTGAGATGAGTTCTCAGCAGTAGAGAGAGTCTGATTGGTTTGTATGTGGTGTTTGCCAGCCAAACAAGGAAAGGGTTCACGTTACAAGGTAATCTGCTCCTGTTTATTCCAGAGCATGCACTCCGCCTCCTACTCCTGAATACCGTTGCTTGACGTCAAGATTACCAAGGTAGGAGGGAGCTGAAGACTTAATAAACTGTTTTAGATGTCTGTGTGAATGTGGTGTAGGATACCGATGCAAGCGTTTAGCGATGTGTAAACACTGTGCACCATAGAAGTGTTCTGTTAACACAGCATTAGGCACATATTCCTAACTTGCTGCTCTTGCAGATGCTATTGACTTCACTCCGCTGCCAGTGACACTAGCCAGACCTAATAGACGGCCAGGTAGGTTCTTGGATGCCGCCCAGTGCTGCGGTTGGGTTCCCATTATCTCAGGGCAGGAATTCCCAACCTTTTTTCAGTCATAAGCGCTGGAGTGATGGGGCTATTTGGGAGCGTGGCATAATTTGCATGAATCATTTGCATAAATATGCGTAGATTGTCTCTCCTCTTCAGTTCAATGAAAATTGAGATAATGAATCCATTAATTCCAGCTCACATTGACTTTAATGGATGAAGGACTGTTTCAAAGCACTCCTGACGGCTGGCTTGGGAAGCACTTGCATCCATTGCCTGAGCACTCGGAGGCTCCTGAGCACCAGGTTGAGAATCCCTGTCCTAGGGCAAAGTTTAGATCCAATCAAAGCATTTCTATTCAAGCTAAAATCCTAGGAGCACTTCAGTTGACATACTCCACCTCTTCTGTCTGGATTATTTTGGTAAGATTCTGGGGCAGCTTTGGCGTTTTGCAGTGAAAGTGTCTGACTGGCACGCAGTGCTGGGTAGTCTAGGAAGGGTGCTATGCCCCCAGAAAGGATGGAAGAAAAGAGATGTTTGGGTCTTGCTTACGCTTTGTTTTCCTTTGTGTAGAGGAGGAGCACGGAGCACAGCCCATGCTGCCATCCCCTGTTTGGGGGAAAGGTGTTGTGGGAAAGGTTACAAGACTTATGTCAAATAGCCCTGCGTGGTCAGCTGGCATGAGGCAAGGGCGTAGCTACCCCGGGGGCTTAGTTGACCCCAGCCCTTTGACTTTAGGGGTGCCCCACTGCAAGCAGCCTGAGTACCACTAGGAAACTTTCAGAGTGAACTGAGGAAGGGAGTCGGACTCCCCGCACACTCTGAAAACTTTCTAACTTTCTAGCAGTGCTCAGACCACCTGCAAAGGGCCCTGCCAAGAACAAAGCTTTCAGAGTGGGCGGGGAGGGGTGTGTGTGGAGTGCTGGTCCCACCCACTCTTGAAATTTCCTACCTGGTGGGGTTGCTGCTCTGGGGGTCTTGCTGGGGGCCAGGCTGGTATTGCGACTTTTGCAGGGGGAGGAGAGCTGCCATTTCCCTTGCTCCTAGAAGTGCCCATAATTAGGAGATGGACCTGGGACACCACAGCCTTGTACACCACTGGGAAGAGGTCTCTGGTGATCCCTAGCGCAGTTTTTGATGCGGCATAAAAATATCTCACCGAGTTAGGACATTCAAAATATTCACCTTGGCTAAAATGTTAGAAATTAAATATTTTGGTGTGGAATGTTACTTTTTCTGTTGGTTTCTTCAGGTGGCATTAGACGGTGTGTTTCAGAAGCGCACACCAATGTTCTTTATAGACAATATCGCAGTGTTGATCAGCCAAGCCTCCTGTTTCTCTGTCGACTTCCCCACATGATGATCGTGAATGTAAACTACATAACTTAAAATCGAAACAAATTGAGTCGTATTTGTCAGAAGGAAACTTGCTTACTTTGAGGTGATATGGATTAAGGAAAAAATTAAGGTAGTGGCTGCCTATTTTGCTAGTTACGATAGGACGCAATGGCAGAGTCTGAATTTGTTGTATGGACTGTGGACGTGTGTTTTTATCTAGCCTAGATTTTGATTTTTGTGTGGTTTTTTAAAATGACCGTTTTGAAATATTGTTGCGGTGACTAGCCAACAAATATTGTTGATTGCATATCCTTAAGAGTGGCCTGTTCTGATACTTATCTGGCTATGTAAAATTGTCAGCCGTCTACATTTTTAGGCCTAAATTGCTTGGTGGTTGAGGGAAACTTTCCAGTTATAGAGTTGGGTCAGACTTTCCGTAGAGCCCTGCAGCCTGTCTCTGACTGTGGCCAAGTTGGGTTGCTTTAGAGAAGTGCATGCTATTCACCCCCAGCCCCCGCAGTCGGAGGGCTCATCCCCAAGCCAACCTGACTGATAGCTATTTATGGACCTCTGCTCTAAGAACTTATCGCATCTTTTTTTGAACCCAGTTACGTTCCTGGTCTTCATGGGTCCTCTGGCAAGGAGTTCCACAGCTACGGTCTGAGATTCTCCAGTACTGTAGGAGCAGCCTACTAATATACAAGAGAATCAAATGAAGCAATACCAGGTGGCATAAGAGATCAGTGTACATCAGGGATGGGGAACCACAGACCCAGGTGCCAAATGTGGCTCTTGGCTAGCTTTTATTCAAACCCTTTCTGGTCCCTGGATCCAGTTCCTATCCCCAATTACTGAAGGAGTGAGCTCAGGGTAAGGGAGCAGAGATGAGTGCATGCATACAAGAATAGGGGACAGGTCCATGATCTGGACCCTTCTCTTCCTGAGTGTCTCCTCACCTCAACTTCTATGTGGCCCTTGGAGCTTTTACTAATTTTCAGAAGTGGCTCCTAGGAGGGAAAAGGTTCCCTGCCTTCATGTGCGAATTACGTCTGACAGGGTGTTGAAATCTAGAGATCTGCGTAGAGAAGAGTGGCCTGCTTTAGGCCCAAGAGATTCCAGACACTTTTCTACACCGCTACCCCATCTCCATATTCCACTTTGTCCTGCTTAATCCAAATACTGCTCTGCATTCTGGCAGGGCCAGCCCATTAGTGTTTATAGCTACGTAAACATTACTTTAATGGATTGTTCACTAACCAAACAGATGTAAATACCTGCTCCTGCACCCAATAGAATGGCCTGGCTTAGTATTTTAATCCCATTATGATTGGTCTTTGCATATTGGGTATGCATGGAGTGTAACCGAGGGCTCCACAGTTGATTGTATTTTGGGGGCCGGGCAAGCAGATATCCCAGGTCTTGTACTGTGTGCCCCCCAACACACACATAAAGAGCTTCCTTGAAAATAGCATGTTGGGGTCCCAGAAGCCTCCTCCCGCTGCCACTATCTTTCCTGAGGGGCCCTGGGAGGCAGGAGTCCTGCCACTCCTGAGGTTCACAGTGGCAAGGCCCACAGTGTTGCTGGGTGCTCCTGGAGAATCACTTGTAGTGTCCACTGCTTGCTCATTTTTCCCCAGCCGCCCTCCCCCTTTTAAGGCCAGCCTTGATTGTATGTGTGCTAAGGAGCAGGTTGTAAGGTAGGGGTGGGGAACCTTTCCCCCCCCCCTCAAGGCCATTTTGAAAATCCGTACAAGCTCCAAAGGCCGCACGGAGGTTAGGGGAGGAGGAGGAGGCGGTTCATAAGAGGTGCACTCAAGAACAGGAAGGTCCAGATATGGATCTGTGCCACGGATCCATCTCCTAGCCTTGTGTGCACGTCCTCTCTGCTCACTTGCCCACGGCTCTGTCTTTCAGTGCTTGGGGGTAGGAACTGGGTCTGGTTGGCAGATCCAGGAGCTGGAAAGGGACCACATAAACACTTGCCAAGGGTTGCGTTTAGCCCACAGGCCTGACGTCCCCCCCCCCCCCCC